>RJWK010013477.1:0-38958 GCA_004363435.1 Platanista minor
GCATTATTCCACTTACATGAGACATGTTGTTAAACTCTTAGAAGCAGAGAGAAGAAGGGTGGTTGCCAGGAGCTAGGGGAAGAGAAAAATGAATATTAAGTTTCAGTTATGCAAGATGGAAACTTCTAAAAGATCAGCTGTACAACTTTGAACTTACAGTTTTCAATTCTGTACTGTACACTTAATTTCTTTTAAAGGGCTGATATCATGTTATTTGTTTTTTACTGCAATAAGAAATGCATGAGTGAGCATCTGTCAACGGTAGACACTAGTTACAGCCTTCATGAAGCTCACATTCTAGTGGAAGATATGGACAAATAAATAAATAGTAATAGTTCAGTGTTAAATCATATAATAATAAATTCAGGGTACTAAGAGAAAACTTTGAAGGGATAACTAACCAAAACTTGGGAGAGAGATAGCGAGGGAAATAGTCATAGAAAAAATGATGCTCAATTTGGGAAGGTGTTAGCTACATGAAGGGAAGATGGATTTAGGTGAAAGTGGGAAGTGTATTCAAGTCACTTTTCTAACTTGTATAAACGTATAAGAAAGGAAATTAGATAAAGAGGGAGGAATTGATTGTTCTGTATGTCTGAAGATATAAACTAGAGAGTATGGAGTGGGAAAAAGAATGATCAAAGGAATATGAGGCTCGGAAAGTAAACAGGGACCACATATTTAATAGTTGGTAAGTCATTATAAAGAATTTGGACTTTAAGAGCAATGAGGAAACATTGATATTAAGCTACAGAATTAAGTGATCAGAGATGGGAAAGAGAGTGAGTAAACTGAAGTAATCCAGGTGACAGTCTATGGTAATATGAACTATTTAATATTTAATAGCTATAATTGACAGGTTTAGTGATTGAATAGATGTAGAGAAGAGTGGCAGTCAAGGATGATTCCTAGGTATGTAGATAAGGCAAGTGAATTGGCAGTGTGTAATTCACTGAGACAGAGAATACATAATGAATAGAAAGTGATAATACCAGAAATATGAGAGAATCATCAAATTTTGGCAACATGTGTACAATGGATAATTTTTATCTGGACCTCTGAAATCAAGACTATTTTTCTAATTTAGAGTAGAATGTTTTAATTTCTATTTTTGAAATTCAAACAATTCAGTTTCATATGAATCTTCCATAATATATTTTCATTAGTGCACTGATTCTCTTTTGCATTTACTTGATAGATATCTCTTATCTGCCCTACTGATATTGGTAAATTTTACTAAGAAACCAAGTTGAAGGTAGATTTTAACAAAGAAGAAAGGCCCAGAGAAACAATAAAATGTCTGGTTTTAAAATACACCAGATTTCAGGAGAAGATGGCAGAAGAGTAATACGTGGAGATCAACTTCCTCCCCACAGATACACCAAAATTACATCTACACGTGGAACAACTCCTAGAGAACACCTACTGAACGCTGGCAGAAGATCTCAGACTTCCCAAAAGTCAAGAAACTCCCCACGTACCTGCATAGGGCAAAAGAAAAAAAGAATAAAGAGAGACAAAAAATAGGGACGGGACCAGCAACAGTGGGAGGGAGCTGTGAAGTAGGAAAGGTTTCCACACACTAGGAATCCCCTTTGCGGTCGGAGACTGTGGGTGGCAGAAGGGGAAAGCTTCAGAGAAGCGCAGGAGAACACAGCAACAGGGGCGTGAAGGGTAAAGCGGAGAGATTCCCGCACAGAGGATCAGTGCCAACCAGCACTCACCAGCCCGAGAGGCTTGTCTGCTCACCCACCGGGTTCGGCGGGGCTGGGAACTGAGGCTTGGGCTTCGGTCAGAGTGCAGGGAAAGGACGGGGGTTGGTGGTGTGAACACAGCCTGCAGGGGGTTAGTGCACCACGGCTAGCCAGGAGGGAGTCCAGGGAAAAGTCTGGACCTGCTAAGAGGCAAGAGACATTTTCTTCCCTCTTAGATTCCTGGTGTGCGAGGAGAGGGGATTAAGAGCACTGCTTAAAGGAGCTCCAGAGATGGGCGCTAGCCGCAGCTAAGAGTGTGGACCCCAGAGACGGGCCTGAGATGCTAAGGCTGCTGCTGCCGCCACCAAGAAACCTGTGTGTGAGCACAGGTCACTCTCCACACTTCCCTTCTGGGGAACCTGTTCAGCCCGCCACTGCCAGGTTCCTGGGATCCAGGGACAACTTCCCCAGGAGAACGTACGGTGCGCCTCAGGCTGGTGCAACGTCCCACCGGCCTCTGCTCCTGTAGGCTCGCCCCACACTCTGTGCCCCTCCCACCCCCAGGCCTGAGTGAGCCAGAGACACAGAGTCTGCTGCTCTTTAACCCCATCCTATCTGAGTTAAGAACAGATGCCCTCCGGCAACCTACATGGAAAGGAGGGGTCAAATAAAAACCTGAGCCCCGGAAATGTGCGAACAGAGAAGAGAAAGGGAAATCTCTCCCAGCGGCCTCAGGAGCAGTGGACTAAATCCCCACAATCAACTTGACGTACCCTGCATCTGTGGAAGACATGAATAGACAACGAATCATCCAAATTTGAGGCGGTGGATTTTGAGAGCAAGATTTATTATTTTTTCCCCTTTTCCTCATTTTGTGAGTGTGTATGTGTATTCTTCTGTGTGAGATTTTGTCTGTATAGCTTTGCTTTCACTATTTGTCCTAGGGTTATATCCGTCCGTTTTTTTGTTTGTTTTTTTCTAACTTTAAAAAAAACCATTTTATCTTAATAATTATTATTTATTTTAATGACTTTATTTTATCTTTATTTTATCCTCTTTCTTTCTTTCTTCCTTTCTTTCTTCCATTCTTCTTTCCTTCCTTCCCTCCTTCCTTCCTTCCTTCCTTTCTTTCTCTTTTTTCTTTCTTTCTTTCTTTCTTTCTTTCTTTCTTTCTTTCTTTCTTTCTTTCTTTCTTTCTTTCTTTCTTTCTACTTTTTCTCCCTTTTATTCTGAGCCGTGTGGATGAAAGGCTCTTGGTGTGGCAGCCAGGAGTCAGTGCTGTGCCTCTGACATGGGAGAGCCGACTTCAGGACACCGGCCCACAAGAGACCTCCCACCTCCACATAACATCAAATGGCAAAAATCTCCTAGAGATCTCCATCTCAACACCAGCACCCAGTTTCACTCAATGACCAGCAAGCCACAGTGCTGGAAACCCTATGCCAAACAACTAACAAGAGAGGAGCACAACCCCACCCATTAGCAGAGAGGCTGCCTAAAATCATAGTAAGAAATCGACAGTAACTCATTCATAGTAAGGGAGTTTAACACCCCACTTTCACCAATGGACAGATCATCCACAATAAAAATAAATAAGGAAACACAAGCTTTAAATGATACATTAAACTAGATGGACTTAACTGATATTTATAGGACATTCCATCCAAAAACACAGACACCCCAAAACCATCCAAAAACAACAGAATACACATTTTGCTCAAGTGTAAAAGTATGAGACTAGAACACTCCCTAACACCATACACAAAAATAAGCTCTAAATGGATTAAAGACCTAAATGTAAGGCCAGAAACTATCAAACTCTTAGAGGAAAACATAGGCAGAACACTCTGTGACATAAATCACAGAAAGATCCTTTTTGACCCACCTCCTAGAGAAATGGAAATAAAAACAAAAATAAACAGATAGGACCTAATGAAACTTAAAAGCATTTGCACAGCAAAGGAAACCATAAATAAGACCAAAAGACAACCCTCAGAATGGGAGAAAATATTTGCAAATGAAGCAACTGACAAAGGATTAATCTCCAAGATTTACAAGCAGCTCATGCAGCTCAATAACAAAAAATCAAACAACCAATCCAAAAATGGGCAGAAGTCCTAAATAGACATTTCTCCAAAGAAGATATACAGACTGCCAGAAATACATGAAAGAATGCTCAACATCATTAATCATTAGAGAAATGCAAATCAAAATTACAATAAGATATCATCTCCCACTGGTCAGAATGGCCATCGTCAAGAAATCTAGAAACAATAAATGCTGGAGAGGGTGTGGAGAAAAGGGATCACTTTTGCACTGTTGCTGGGAATGTGAGTTGGTACAGCCACTATGGAAAACAGTATGGAGGTTCCTTAAAAAACTACAAATGGAACTACCATATCACCCAGCAATCCCACTACTGGGCATATACCCTGAGAAAACCATAATTGAAAAGGTTTCACATACCAAAATGTCCATTGAAGCTCTATTTACAATAGCCAGGAGATGGAAACAACCTAAGTGTCCATCATCGGATAAATGGATAAAGAAGATGTGGCACATATATACAATGGAATATGACTCAGCCATAAAAAGAAACGAAATGGAGTTATTTTTAGTGAGATGGATGGACCTAGATTCTCTCATACAGAGTAAAGTAAGTCAGAAAGAGAAAGACAAATTACGTATGTTAACACATATATATGGAATCTAAGAAAAAAAGAAATGTCGTGAAGAACCTAGGGGCATGACGGGAATAAAGACTCAGAGCTACTAGAGAATGGACTTGAGGATATGGTGAGGGGGAAGGGTAAGCTGTGACAAAGTGAGAGAGTGGCATGGACATATATACACTACCAAACGTAAAATAGATGGCTAGTGGGAAGCAGCTGCATAGCACCAGGAGATCAGCTCGGTGCTTTGTGACCACCTGGATGGGTGGGATAGGGCGGGTGGGAGGGAGGGAGATGCAAGAGGGAGGAGATATGGGAACATATGTATATGTATA
This sequence comes from Platanista minor, assembly GCA_004363435.1. Classification (NCBI taxonomy): domain Eukaryota; kingdom Metazoa; phylum Chordata; class Mammalia; order Artiodactyla; family Platanistidae; genus Platanista; species Platanista minor. Next base: position 4,702 of record RJWK010013477.1, read on the forward strand.
ACTGATTCACTTTGTTATAAAGCAGAAACTAACACACCATTGTAAAGCAATTATACTCCAATAAAGTTGTAAAAAAAAAATAATGAAAAGCCAAGTCACAGAGTGGGAGAAAATATTTGTAAAAGACACATCTTGTTAGGGTAAAGTGACAACTTGCAAGCTTCTTACATGTGCCACTGGTGTAATTTATTTTGCTATGTAGTGTGAGGTACAGACTTTAGTTTTAAATGGGTCTTTCTTTTCTAGGCATCAATTTTAAAGATTTTTACTTGACTTTATCACAATCAAACTTCCCAGATATACTTAGAACTATTTTTGATAATTCTTTTCTGTTTAATTTGTACATGTGTTAATTCATGTTGTAATGCTACAATGTTTGAATTGTAGTGGCTTTATTGTTAAGTTATATAGCTGCCTGTTCATTAACAGATACTCAGCTTCTAATAAAATGTATGACTTGTAAAAAAATAAAATAAATAAATAAAATAGACCAAAAGGCAGTAATAATGCAGGTATTCCAATAGGAACATAAAATTGTATAGCCTAGAGTTACTATTATTTCCTCCTAGTAAATACTTCTGAACAATATGCTTTCAAGTTTTTCAAAATTATATCTGTTAGGAAGATATAGATTGCAAATTATCATCTTTCTTTGGTCCCCAGACATTAATAAGCCTTTCTGTCTGGTTATGGGTTAATTATGAATTGAATTATATATTAATGATATAGTTGTAATGAAAGATGAAGATATTATAAAAAGTTAGGGGACAGAATCTTAAAGCTAAACATTGCTGATTCAGTTGCTCTAATAAGACAACTATTGATGAATCAGTTCCTACAATTAATTCACGTTCTCTCACTTGATTCTTTGGAAAGTAATGCCAGTCTTCTGTTAAATTTTTGAGCATGTGATGTAATCATTGCACTTTAATTTGGGAAGGTATTTCAATAAGTAATTACTTGTGGTAGTCTAACTTATTTTGTAGTCAGCCTATTTAGTTAAAAGTTTTATAAGCAAACTCAAATCTTCTGAAAAATAAAAACAAAAGAAAGCAAAAAAAACCCCACTAAATCTTGTTTTCTGATTATACTATGGTGTTACATCTTCCCTTCCTTCACAGGCAAAACTTCTGAAAAGTGTAATCTATAATTACTGTCTTCATTTTCTAACAAGCATTTCATTTGTTCCTCATAATCTAGTTTCTGTTCTAAATGAAAGTGATGTTTTGTGTAGGCAACTGGTCATCTCCTAACTTTCAAATTCAAATGCTTCTTCTTAATCCTCACTGGGCATTTGACATTGTTCACCAACACCATTGTAAACACCATCCACCATCTCATTTTCTTTTCTTTTTTTTTTTTTTTTTGCTGGGCTTCTCACTGTTTTGGCCTCTCCCATTGCGGAGCACAGGCTCCGGATGTGCAGGCTCAGCGGCCATGGCTCACGGGCCCAGCCGCTCCGCAACATGTGGGATCTTCCCGGACTGTGGCACGAACCTGTGTCCCCTGCATCGGCAGGCGGGCTCTCAACCACTGCGCTACCAGGGAAACCCCTATCTCATTTACAATACTCTTTCCTTGCTTGTCATAGCGTTGCACTGTCCTGATTTGACTGCTTGTAAAACTTGCCCTTCTCCATCTTTTAACTGTAAGTATTCTTTGATGCTTTGTCTCTTTCCATGCTACACTTTCCCCAGATGATTTGAATTATCACATACAGGCTGTTGACTACCACATCTATAATTCTGGCACTGCTGCCTTCTTCAGACTCCAGACTCATTTTAAACTTATGGCTTGGCATGTGTCTCCATGCAAATATCCCACTAGGATCTTAACTTGACATTTCTAATACCAAACTTACCTGAGTCAACAAACCTGTTCCTTCTCCTATGTTCCAAATCCTTATTAATTGGTTCTCACCTTTAAAATCACTTTTATTAGAAGCCTCATTGACAATTTTAACTCATTCCTTTCTTTCACTTCACATTCAAACAGCTTTGAGACCTTATAATCCTGCTTTCACAATGTCTTTTATATCTATCTTTTCCTTCCTATCTATGGCCATACTTCACGACTTTATTAACTCTTGCCCAAAGTGTTACCAAAGCTCCTAATTGTTTTTCTTTTCTTCATTATTTTTGCTAGAGTTATTTCCATAGGTAAATTTATGCCACTACTCAGCTCAGAACTATTTTGAGTTTCTCCACTACATAGGAAAATAGATCCACACTCTTTAGCAAAAAGTATTCAATGTGTCCTGATCCAACAAACTTTCCAGTCTCATTTTCTACTATATCCCTGTATGTAACCTATGTTATGGCCATTATGATTTTTTATCCATTCATATGCCCAGTATTCAATGATACAAAAATTACTCAATATTCAAGATTCAGCTAAAATATCACCACTTCCATGAAGCTTTCTGTCACTTAAAATCAGTATCTTCTTTTTCTATATTCCTGTAACATTTTATTTTTACCTCAGTTATAGTACTTATGTTCTTCTTTACACTTTGGTAGTTGCTAAAATATCTAGAACCCAAAATAAATGAACCAGTGTACTACAAACTGTGTATATACACTGAACAATGTTTATTACCTAGAGTTTAAGTCCTTTAACAATACATATACTATTTGGGTAGGAAAATATTTAATGTTACACTAAAAGACAAAGAAGTAGATCATGAAACTGAGAGAGATGGCATGTGTTTTAGAAATCACACATGATGAATTATCTTCTAACCAATTTCATGGTGACAAAATAATCATTATTGCTCAAATGTTTCTTTCTAAGACATCAACATACTATATGTTAAATATGGTTTCTAAATCAGTTTCATCAAGATAATTTTTCAAATCCTCCTTCACTACAGCAAAAGAGTATGTAGTACAAATAGATAATAATTATGGAGGTAGTGAGATTGCCACTAAATAGTAAGAAAAATAAATAATAATGCGAACCAACTACAACCAACATCATCTTAATGTGGCAAGAAGAAAGAATATATTCTTCATTCACTTATATTTTCAATCACATTGACCTCGGGAATAATAGCATCTTAGGGACATGACTTAGGGACATGGGTTTAGCATTCATAATGTACTTCAATGTACTCTAAATGCCATAATTTGAAAATCATTCTTAGGAACTGTTTGCATTGTTTATACATCTGTGCTTTCAACATTATAGGGCAACCTCCAAAGCCACGAATAGACCTTGTTAATTATTTTGTAGACCTTAGTGACAGTGTATACAGAATAATGAATATAGAGCTGAAAAGCAATTCTCTTTGATTAGACATGCTCCCTTTCTGACAGAGTAGGTATTCTTTGACATCTTTTCTCACCTATTTTCTTTTGGGTTTGTCTTTGGATCATAGGCTAGTAAAAAACTTCCTGGGCTTCCCTGGTGGCGCAGTGGCTGAGAGTCCGCCTGCCGATGCCGGGGACGCGAGTTCGTGCCCCGGTCCGGGAAGATCCCACATGCCGCGGAGTGGCTGGGCCCGTGAGCCACGGCCGCTGAGCCTGCGCTCCGACAACGGGAGAGGCCACAAGAGTGTGAGGCCCACGTACGGCAAAAACAAAAACAAAAACAAAAAAACAAAAAAAAAACTTCCTGGCTATGAAAGTGAAACTTTTTGGTAATCTTTCTCAAATACTTATATGAAAAGAAAATAATCTCAAATTGCAAAATGTCAAAATACCTTTTTGAATCAAGTTTCTAATGATTTCTTTCATCCAACATCTTCCTATTCTCATTAGTGTTAGCTAAAAGATACACACCAGTAAGAAACAATTCTCCATGGGTCTCACATTTCTGCAAGTCTTGCAAGGAGTAGCATTGTTTGCCTTTCTTCCAGACTATTTGTTCAAAAATGTTTGTATAGTGAATTGCTTTAGAATATAGAGACAATATCTCCCCCCAGAGCACAGAGAAATTTTGTTTACTGTTGAATATGATAAAGATAGTGTCTTCACCCAGGGCAAAGATCAGAGAGGCTTACTGACCATTATAAAGGTTCAAGTTCCCTAAGCTCAGGGTTCCTTTCCTTTCCTGTAACGTAAACCATTTCATGCACAGTTGTCACCTGGCCTTCTTAATATCACTCTACGGAAATTGAGGCTTAGAGTAGTGGCACAAGTACTGGCACTCTAGTTAATGCTGTTACCATAAGTAATAAAGTTCCTATTTTTGTGATCCAAAATTCTCAAGTTTCCTGCCAGCCAGCCTCTATAAAACTGTGGTAGGATAGCTCATTAGCTTGTAAGTAGAATAAAATCTCAGATCCTTCAAAGTTCTGGACACACTCATAGGTTCATTCTTTCATGTTAAAAAAAAAAAAAAGAAGAAGAAACCACCTCTAGGCAACATTGTCTTAGAAAGGTGTTTTAAATGAATGTATTAATTCAATTTTTCCTAGTGCAAATTCATTATCACCAATTGTAGTCTGCTTAGGTAGCTAATGCAATTCAAACATTATTTTTTCCATTAATTTAATGATTAAATTATTTTGTAATTTCTTTTCATTTGCCCCTGCATTTTCAGTCTATTTTAAGATTAGTTGAGAGGAAAACCTAGCCAGATACATTTATGTTCCTATATTAATGGGTACATAGAGAGTTGTCTGACACTTTGATGCTTTAGGAAATAATGACTTACTCCATACGGAACAGTGCTGTTCTATGAGAATGTGGAAAAAAAATACTTAGTTCATGGTAGGAGAGGTTATAGTTGTGTGCCTGAAATACATTTTAAAAAATACAAACTTACTATTTCTTTTGCATATTACAATGTTGTTTTATATCTGTGGCTTAAAAAGAAAAGTTATTATGTTAGATCAAACTTGAGCTATTTTCTGTACTCCTGGGTTTAATGGGGCAACGCACTTTTTCTCCTCCTGTCATGCTTATTTTGTTGAAGCCCATACATACACGGAACCTGATTGTTAGCTTCTTTCTAAGAACGTTACATTGTGTGCAGAGTTTGGAGGAAATTTCCATAGAGATTAAAAAAATACTAACCATGCATTTTGTTCTCATAGAAATTGTGTGACTAACCATATCTTACACTGGTGACATAATATTTGAGTTACTGCTATAACTAACAAGGTTTCAAAAATATTCCATTATGGAGAGGAATGCCATGTAAATTGTAAGGTGCTGTATTTCGCTATAACAAATAACATAACATGGCAATATCAATAATTTCCTACTGTTCAGAAATCAACTCACAAATATGTGATTTGGGAACTTAGAAAAAAGAGAACTGAATTCATAAATCAGAAATTAATTAATTCACTGAGTTCATAATTCAGAAATTAATTAATTCACTATTTTCCCAGATTATTCAAAGTAGAAAAAAATTAGAAGGCAGATATTTATTTTTTGCTTTATTTTTCATATGTATTGGTAAAAAATAAGATAAATCAGAGTATTGTTAAATATATTAATTCAGTTATAAGTCACTATACTTTTCAAAGTTCTGTGTCCTAATTGTCCTTAGATTGTATAGAAAAGAACCTCCAACTTTTCATTAAAATAAAACATTAATAATGACATAAATCATAGTTGAAAGAAAACTTAGAGATAAATCACATTTATTCCCTAAAAAGCAGAAATGATTTTCTTTTATCAACTCAAGGGGGTCAAAGTTTACATTAAGATAGACATGGGATCTCCAAAAGTGTGTAATACCCCAAGTATTGTATGACTTCTTATTTAATACTTAACATTCTTCTTGTAAATAGAATTTTACATGTATGACATGATGGAAAATATGCATTGAATTGCATTTGTATTCAGGTTGTATATAAATGAAGACACAATATTTTAGGCTGCTGGTTAGTAATCTTTTACATCTCTGCTTTGCCCAGCTGCCTCTCTTTCTCCTCTCTAACAGAATTATAGAACTGAAAGTTACAAGGGACCTAAGAGGTCAACTAACCAACTTGTCTTGAGAAGTAGCAATCACTTCAACTACCCCTGACATGTGGTTTTCCAACCTTTTCTTGAATAAGTTCAGGAATGAGGTGGAAAGGGCTAATGGCCATAGAAACAAAAAATTTTTTCACATGAATTATTTCATAAAACTGATTTATGTGGTGAAAACAATATAAAAATCTTGTTCCTTGTAATTATAACTTTGCACATTTAGAAAGGTCAGAAAGCACATAATCTTCTAGATGAGTTTTATAAACATTCAAATATCTCATCAAAGATGGGCAAACTATACACTTCTAAGCTAAAATTAAGGTAAATGATATGAAATTCAAAGAGTGTCATATTATGTTTAAGCAGCATATTACTTTATACTTTTAGCCTTGTGGTTACTATTCTATCTAGTTAACTGCAATACTCATCTCACAAGTAACCTAAATGTGCATTAATTTGAATATGTGTAAAGAAACACTGTTTATAATTGTTTAAGAACAAAATAGTAGTTTCATATTTCAGTGAAAATTATCAAAATATGTTATTTGTCATTACATAAAGATGGCCTAGGAAGAGAGAATAATAGGTAGACTAGGAAGCATGTAGGATTAAGGAACAAAAGAGGATGGAAGGAAGAGAAACCTTATAATGAGTATATGACACCATGTCACTGACACCTAGTCACATTATCAAAATTACCTGTATTTATAGTGACCATATGTCCCATTTTGCCTGGAACTGTCTTGGTTTTTATGCCTGTTAATAAATTATATGGTCACCCTACCTAGATTAATTTAAGGAATTAATTCAGTTGTGTTAGAGGCAATTTATTTAAAACATTCATTCTCCTAAATGGGCATATTTAATAATGGTATTTTTTTTCATTTTAAAATAAACTTTATTGAGGAATAATATATATACAACAAAAAGCATCTATTTTAAGTGCACAGTTCAGTGGGTTTTGAAAAATATATACACCCTTGTAAACACAATTCCAAACCAGTTATGTAATATTTCTATCACCAAAAAAGTTCTCTTGTTCCACTTTGTAGTTAATTTCCACCATCAGTCCCAGGAAAACAGTACTTTCTGTCATTGTAGGTTAGATTTGCCATATCTAGAGTTTCACATGAATGGAATCATACTGTATACTCTCTTTTGTATCTGGTTTCTTTTGTTCATCATAGTGTTTTAGAGATCCACACATGTTGTAGTATGTGTCAGTAGTTCTTTTTCTTGCAAAGTAGCATTACATTATATGGATGTGTTACAGTTTCTTTAACAATCCACACGTTGAAGGAACCTGGGCTGTTTCCAGTTTTGGGCTATTATGAATAAAACTAGTATGAACATTCATTTACAAGTCTTTGTGTGGACATATGCTTCCCTTTCTTTTGGATGAAAACCTAGGAGGAAAATAGCCAGATTATACAGTAAGTGTATCTTTAATTTTATAAGAAATTATCAAATTGTTTTCCAAAGTGGTTGTACGATTTCACAATGCTGCTAGCAATGTATGAGAGTTTTAGTTGGTCCACATTCTTGCTAACACTTGGCATGGTCACTTTAATTTCAGCCATCCTAGTGAGTGTGTAGTGATGGTTTTCCTTTGCATTTCCCTGATAACTAATGGAGTTGAATATCTTCTCACATATATTATTTTTTGAAGTGTCTGTTCAAACCTTTTTAAAATTTGCTTAACAGTATTTCAACTATGATTGGAGAAGTGATTAGAAAACATAGCATGTATTAGAGTCCCTGATAGTCGTACTGTAACTTCAGCACATCAAAAATAGATTAAAATAAAGTAAGTATAAAATATGAGTTTATAAAAATATAAAAACAAGCTAGATTTTCTTTTATTTTATTTTTTCATTCAATGGGTATTTATTGGGGCACTTCTGGGCCTTGATGGAGATACATTCTAGTTACAATCCCTTTTAGAACATAATTTTTACATCCTCCTTTCCTTTTCTGACAAGTTTATTTAGGTACAAGTGAGCAGAGAAGCTCTTCAGAGCCAAGTGGGATATGACCAGGAACCTGGAGTAAAATAAATAGAAACCTAGGTCAGGGGAAAACTTGCTTGAATGGGACGATAAGAGAACAGGGAAACTTGCTTGAATGGGATGATAAGAGAACAGGGAAAAATCCCAAAAGATGGCATGGGTGTCAGTAAGCTGGGGAGGAGCCTCGATTGCCTTCAACATACAAGCTAGATTTTCAAAACTTATAAACTCATCTTTAACGATGGAAAGAATGACTATACACAAAGTGACTGAAGTGATCTCAGTATTGCCCCAGCTTTTTCAGAACAGTTCCATAGACTGTGCTTAGCACTGTGCCTTGTACCCAGTAAGTGCTCAGTAAATATCTGTGTATTTGTGAAGGGTCTTGTATCATATTTAGATTACTGTATTTAATTTGGGCGAATGCATTAATTAAGAAAAATATGCGGTACTTCCCTGGAGGCGCAGTGGATAAGAATTTGCCTGCCAATGCAGGGGACATGGGTTCGATCCCTAGTCTGGGAAGATCCCACATGTCACAGAGCAACTAAGCCCGTGTGCCACAACTACTGAGCCTGCGCTCTAGAGTCCACGTGCCACAACTACTGAGCCCGGTGCCGCAACTACTGAAGCCCGTGTGCCTAGAGCTCACGCTCCGCAACAAGAGAAGCCATCGAAAAGAGAAGCCCGTGCACCACAACGAAGAGCAGACCCCCACTCGCTGCAGCTAGAGAAAGCCTGTGTGCAGCAATGAAGACCCAACGCAGTCAAAAATAAATAAAATTAAATCTTTAAAAAAAAAGGGAAGAAAAATACACTTTCTATTTTTTACACAATTTTTTTCCTCTTGAAAGCACACATTTCAACTACTGAAGATCTGCTTATTAAGTTAATTAAGTGTCCAGACACTTTTTTCAATTTCATCTCATTTAAGTTGATTCACTTCTCACTTACAATACTTAGTTGGTTCAGCTCATATTTGAAATTTATAAACTCTGCTCTGTCAGATGACCTAGAGAAAAATTATAGTTGAGTGCAAAATATTCTTAGATTTAAAAATGAGCTTGCATATGTTGAGTATCATGTTCTTTTTTATATTTCTACTCACTTTAGATTATATATATTCCAAATTTATTTCTATAAAATAATAAATATTAGATTGTGGGGAATTACATGAATTTTAATCATACACCCAAATTATAAGGAATTAAATATAACATTTCTTATTATATTCACAGAGTCATAAGTAATATATCAGCACTACCATAACTCAAGAAAAGACTTTGTCCAATTCCATTCAATTAATAAAAGATGAATATGTAAAACTGGAAAACAAAATTAAACCTTGTGAATCTAGACCATTTTCCATGAAATCTATATCTGTATCTATCTCTACTGTATATATCTACAGTGAGAGCACAGTTGTGTGTTCTGCATATACACATATATGAAGTGAAGCATACAGTTAGTATGTATGAATTGGAAAAATTACTTTATTTTGTCGTTTTATGAACACTATTCCCAGACCACTGCTTTCTCCCTATTCTCTTCCTAGGGCCCTCATTACACAAAGGCATCCTTCACTACAAAATTCTATCTGATATAACAATAGCTAAAGTGTCCTACTGAATAGAGCAATTCTTCTTATTTGTTTACTTAAAAACATCTAATTAAGATGAAATTATAAATACAATCTAATTACTACTGGAGCAGGATTATCCAATACACTCAGTATTTTGCAAAGGAGAAAGCTGTAATTAATATACAGTAAATCGATGTCCTAAAAATGAGAACCAAGAATTGCTGAGGTTTTCATATTACACCTTCAGCTTTTCAAGGTTCCCTCTCTAGAACACCATTAAGGAAGTATATTCTTATTTTCCTTAATCCTAATTGATCTTATATTTTCCTCTCCTGATTAGGTATAAGAATGATGTGGGCCTTGTTTGAATCAGCTAATCCACCATGGAGAGCAAAAACAAAGAAGCCCCAAAAGTCCAGATACAGTGGTGCGTGGAATAGCAGGCTGCATTTGGATTTGTTACCTAATGACAACTGATGTTTCATGCATAATTTCTACTATGGATCAGACATGTCCAATTATAGAGGATAGAAAGTTTTCCCGTAGCTTCTATTTGGCACAGACAAATATAGTTTATTATCTAAAGCAATTCTGTGCTTACACATTACCCAAGTAATAAAATTCATTTTAACATTTTTAAAGTATCTATTATGTATAAGGTTTTCGGTTAGATCTAAGGGTAAGAAAAGATGAAGATGTAATGTTTGCCCTCAAAGTATTTTTAATCCAATAAAATCAATAAAATGGATATGTCACATACTACACATATATGTTTTCATATATATGTTCATATGGCATAGAAGCAACAATGAGGTAAGATTATTAACTGTGCCTGGAGACCTCCAGAAAGGCAGAGTTATGTTGTGAAGAATGGGTCAAATTTTGAGTAATAGGCATTTCAAACAGAAAGAACAGTGTGAACAAAGGCATAGAAGTGGAAAGTATAGAGTCGAGTTTGTCTGAACCATGAACTAGGTGATAAAGCAACAGGAGTAGAATCAGGAATGTTAATTTTTAATTTTGATGATGTCTTATTAATCGTTTATTTATTTTATGTGTCATGCTTTCTGAGTCATATCTAAATACAAGTTTACCTAATGCAAGACAAGGTAACAAATATATTCTCTTAGGTTTTATATTTTATGTTTTATAGATTAAAGTTTTCCATTTTGGCCTATGATCCATTTTGTATATGGTTTGAGAAATTTATGAATTAAGATTCTTTTTACCTTTCTTCTTCCTCTCCTCCTCCTCCTTTTTCTCCTCCTCCTCTTCTTCTTCTTCCTTTCTTGGCATATGTCTGTCCAATTCTTCCAGCACCGATTATTTATTTATTTATTTATTTATTTATTTATTTATTTATTTGGCTGAGCTGGGTGTTAGTTGTGGCATGTGGCATCTTCATTGGCGCATGTGGGGTCTTCGCTGCAGCATGCAAGATCTTTTTTTTTTTAGTTGCAGCATGCGGGATCTTTAGTTGCAGCATATAAGATCTAGTTCCCTGACCAAGGATCAAACCCGGCCCCTGCATTGGGAGCATGGTGTCTTAGCCACTGGACCACCAGGGAAGTCCCAGCACCATTATTGAAAAGACTATTCTTTCTCTATTTTCTCCCTAGAATTCTCCTTACAGTTTTGTTAAAAATCAATCGGTTATATATGTGGTGAGGCTATTTCTGAAATCCCTTATGCATTCCATTGATCTATTTATCTTTTTTCCAATACCACATTGGCTTCCATATTGAAGCTTTATACTAAGTCTTGAAATTAAGTCATCTCAGTCCTCTAATTTTTTTTTTCAGAATCATTTTGTTCACCCTTATTCTTAAACCTCAGTGATCATTCTCTCTTCTCAGCAAATATCTCATGACACAGTGTGTGGAGATCATGCTTTCTCAAGTTCTACAGCTCCTGACACAGCTTTTCTTTTACTTGATGAGTCAAAAAAAAACCCCAAAACAAAACAGAATTTTTAGGGTTCTGCAGGACATGTTTAGACTCAGAAGAAAGTAACAATAGGATTCAAGTCAATTAGAAAATATGTGCAATGATAAGAAAAAAAGTCTTCAGTGATACTTATTACAGGAGGGAAAAACTAATTCAATTACAAGAAAATATTATATTACACTTAATTTTTCTGGTTTTTTAAAAAGTGATACAAAAGTTCATTTATGGGAACTGTATGATTAAGGCCTAATTACCATGAAGCATGACAATAATATGTGCATTATTAAGTAAATGTTAGACTTACTTTGCTATGTTTTATTTCATTATAACAGGAAATTGCAAAGATGTTTAGTAGCTCTTCATAGATTTCTGGATGACAGAGCACAATTGTTGCTAAAGTGACAAAATCGTATATGCAACTCTTTTTTTCTTTTAATTGGGAAGTTTTCTATGGGAGAAAAAAATTTAAAATATAGTTTAAAAAAACAGACTGAGAAAAATACTGCAACTCAAATCACAAGTGGCAAAGGCTAACTTCCTTAACCTATAAAATGCTCTTTCAATTCAAAAAGAAAAAAAAACTCATGATAAAAATGGACAAATCAGATTAACAAATAGTACACAGAAAAAGAACTGACAATGACACTTAAAAACAAAACAAAAAAATGCTAATTATCACTCATATGTGACATAAAGTATAAACTACAATGAGCTATCAGATTTCAACTATAAAACTATCAAATATCAACAACTTTGGTAACATATTGTGCGAGCAAGGATGACTAAGATACTGTATTTCATAGTCGTACACATGTGCAAAATGATTCATATACAGGAAAAAATATTAATTATAAAGTCTTTTTTAACAGAAAAAATGGAAACAAATTTCTGTCGACTGAATATCAGTTACATGCATTCTGATATGCATGCACATACATACACATGCATTTGTTTGTAAATGAATAGATTATGTCTGGAAGTGTGTACACACAAAAATCGGGTTAGAATGATTGCCTCCTCAGCATGGAACCTAGAGAAGGAGGACTTAATTTTCACTGTATATTCTTCTGTATGTTTTTATGTACTACCACTTTGTAGATAAAGACACAAACTTAACACATTCATTTTTCCCAAGTCAACTTCTAAGTTAAATTTTAGCTCTTATTCTTCCCTATTTTTCCCCCTTCCATCTCCTTTCCTTCCAGAAAAATCAGACCTAAAGCTATTCAGTAAGCCAAAGCAAGGTAGGTAATCATTCTGGAGGATATGGAAGCAGCAGTGGCCCAAATTAGGGTGTCAGAGTTGGGTAAGAAGAACATCTCCATAGGAGCCCTGCATACGAAGTATGTTTAAAGTCATATCCAACTGAAATAAGAAAAGCATCTTAGTTTGGGCTGCTATAACAAAGTACCATATACCGGATGGCTTATGAATGGCAGAAATTTCTCTCTCACAGTTCTGGAGGCTGGAAGTCCAAGATCAGAGTGCCAGCATGGTCGAATTCTGGTGAGGATCCTCTTCCTGGGTGCAGACTGCTGACTTCTTTTTGTAGCCTCACATGAGAGCATAAAGGGGAAGCAAACTCCTTCATGACTCTTATAAGGGCACTAAGCCTATTCATGAGGGCTACATCTTCATAACTAAGGAGGGCATATGCAGGGAAGTGGTCTGACACTGGGTGTCATAGCCCAGGCAGGGTGAGGGAGACTTCCATATGAGGAGCATCCTGGTTTGAGTTTAGGGTCCAAGCAAGGTGAGAAGGACATCTACATAAGAGGGCTGCACAGGGGAGGGGAATGGGGGCAAAGTCAAGAGATTAATTATGTACAGAAGGGATTGATCAAATAAGTAAATATATTAAACATAACAGAAGCCAGGTTTTTCACTGTCAGAAAAAAGGAAATCAAATATGGAAAGGGATAAAATCCGACAGTGTAGATTGAAATTGAAGATATCAATATGATCTCATGGTTTAAAAAATATAGAGATAGATATGCAAATAAATATACAACTAAAGTTTTGTTTGTGCTTGCATACACACACATATACATACCCTAGCCTTGGCTCAGCAGCATCCCAATACCAATGAACACATGTAGCACTCAGATACTGATTGTAAATACCATTTTGCCCTAAAAGGGTCCAGAGCTGCTTGAAGAAATGAGTGATTCTGGGGCTGGTCAAGGAGAATATAAGATTTTGATAGTTGTACTGTGGTTATGTTGAATAAAGTCCTCGTTTGTAGGAAGCATACATTAAACTAGTATTAGGGGTTGATGGATATCGTGTTAGTAATCTATTCTCAAATACTTCAGAAAAAGAAGGTTTCCCTGAAGTGTACTTGTAACTTTTTCTATAAATTTGTGATTGTTTCAAAGGTTACATTTTTTAAAACTTTAAAAAAGAAATTGCATAAAATCAAGTTTTATCACTGGTATATTGAATGTCAGTCACATTTCTTTCTATTTTATTATTTGCTTCCTTTCCCTAGTTTGTATACTACATGTGCAGTTGAAGAAATACTCTGGAGGGTCTACTTTTTCAAACTTATTTTTTTTTTTATTTTTGAAAACATCACCAAAGAGATCTTTTATACATGGAATTCATTAATAAGTTGGAAATGATCAATTCTGCTGGCATTTAATGGTATTCCAACATATTAATGTTTTCGGTGATTTCTCTGTACTTCAGGATTACAGAACAAAATTACTGAAAGCACACATGTGTGCGCGAGTAGGCATGCATGCACGTGCACACACATGCACACACACACACACACACACACAGAATAATAAAAACAGTATAAAGAATATATGCATGGTTGTGGTAAGCCCAAACTTGAAACTACCGTTAGCTCTGACCGTAAATTTATTCTATCACACTAATCCAATAGGTTTATAATAAGTATCTCCATAATTTTCAAATGCTTTCATTTTTTTTCAGGTGACTTGGAACATAATGGAAATGTTTCTTATGTGGTAACATGGTGAAAATTAAAACATTAACTGGTTTCTGAACATTATGAGATTTGTGAAAGAAGCATATTAAGTCTGGTTAATTTCAGTAGCTGGATACACTCCAAACCTAATCAACATTTTCTTCCCGCTATTAAAAAAAAAAACACCTGTAAGCCTCCTGCATCTGGAAACACAGCCCTGTCATTCTCATTCATGTTCATAACATGCAGGCTAGAGCCATTTTAAAAGATTAACTTACTATTATATTGTGGAGCATTTATACAGAATTTTGAGAACCTTTAATAGAAATATTTGAAGAGAAAATATTAAATATGTTTAAAGACAAAAACAAAAAATGAAGGAATCAGTGTGTAGAGGATACGGTCTGTGAATGTGTAAAACAAAGGTAAGAAAAAAAAAGAATCAACATGCTTTACTTTTTAAAAATTGGAAAAATAAAATTATCATTATAAACAAAAGTGTAGCCAATAACTACTATGAAAGATTAAATTTGTTTTTATAAGCATCCTTCTCCCCTACATGAGCTAAATAGAAAACATTTTCACTTTCAAGAGAGTACTTATCTTCAGAGTTCTGTTAAAAGTAGTTTTCTTGGCTATTTTCAAATGACTTTACTACTTTTATTAGGATAATGCAAACTTAATACTACGATGATCGGACAGTTAAGATTGAAAGAATATATCAACTGTTGTCTGAAGATTCATTTATTTATTAGCTATTCAATGCCCAGAATCTACTTTCCTTAGGGAAATAAATTTTGTGATTCCCTTTATTGTGTCAAGCCCTGTGATTGGAACTTTACATATAATATCTGCTTCAATCTTCACAATAACCCTATGAGAGAGGAATTGTTATTTCCATGTTGCATGTGTGCAGGTTACAGACTAAGTAATTCACAGTCTAACAGGAAAGCTGAATTCTAGGACTGGCTTGTACCTAAGATTATACTATTTTCATTAAATTTCATGTACAAATATAATGCAGTTACAATGAAACGTATTTGGTTCTAATCAAAAAATCCTTATGGAAGAGTGATTTAGTATAACTCACCATTTGTAGCAGTTACAAAATGATAAAATTTTGTCAAAGAACTACATAGTGAGGCTCTAAGTTAGAGTATTAAACAAAAACAAAACATCTGTTCTTCAAATTTTATTCTTGAATAACAACTCCCAAGCTCCTAGCACTGAATCTGATGCACAGAAAGCACTCAATACCTACTCTCTCCTTCTCTATCTTTGTGTGTGCATGTGTGTTTTAAAGCAAATTAGACTATAAATTTAAATAATATCCTGTGTCCAGTAAGCCATAAAACTTCTCTCTGGGCAATAATAAATTCATTTTAATCCACTACTTTCCACAGGTCTTAATTTTATAGTCTTACCCTATTCTCTGTGTTCTCAAGATGTCAGATCTGATACGTGAAATGGATTATGAAGTAACCCAAGACTAGGTAAATGATAAGGTGTAAGAGTGTAAGAAGACAAAAGGAAGACTATAATAACATAATGGTTTCATGTTTCAGAGAGGGAGGATTATTGTGTATTTTTCAAGAGAGAAAATTCTACAAAACATCATTATTAAAAATATATACTTGTTTCATAATCTTTAAATGGTTACATAATCTTTGACTTAATAAATAAATGTAGGTAACCTTTAATCAAGAGTGCCCTGAGCTTAAATTCCTCCAAGCTTCCTCACTGCTCAACTTTGTGCGCATAATATTGTCAAAGAGGGATTGTCCTTTTTACACTTATCATATCAAATCAATCTTATTGTCATGTCAAATTTAAAACATTTCCATTTTTCAAAGTGACCATCAAATGAGAAAAATGTCATAGACATACTGTACCGGACATCTGCTGCTTTGTCTGCCCAGTATTCCTCTCCCTTTCCTTTGGAAACTGCGTCTTCTTTATTGCATACAGGCTAGATGTAACCACCAGTGTGCTTTATCCTACCTGGCCCAGGGGTAGGCAAGCAACCTAACCAAGCCCATCATATTCTCTTTGTCTTTTTGAAATTGAATCCAACGCGGAGGAACATAAAATGGGGGAATAAGAGCTATTTATCTACAAACTGAATCCCTGGAAATGTTCTGATTCCAGGCTTTTGGCGAACAGTTACTTCTTTATATCTGTGACCCAGATCATTTCCTACCAGTTAAGTCTCTGTTTGTTCAAGAAAATCAGAGTTCATGTCTGTTCATTAGACTCATAGATCCCTACAGCTGATACACATAATTAATTAAAACATCTATAAGGTATCTGGCAATGATAATCATGAACTCTTTATAGGCAAGACTGATAAACATGGGCTTCATTTATAAATAACAATAGCTAACATGTATTGGGAGCTCAACAGTTTGCCACTATATTTGCTATGCATGTATTTCATTGCTTCATTTAATTCTCACTTCTCTAAGAGACAGGTATTACTCTTGTTGCAATTTTACAGATAAGGAAACTGAGGTACAAAAAGGACCAAGTACTTGCACATGTTCATATAAGTGGTAAGTGATACAGCCAGGACTTGACTTGAACCCTGAAAGTCTGACTTTAGCACCTATGTACGTTACCATGACACAATAACTGCTTGACATTAGCTACTGCTGATAAAATAACTCTACCCAAAGATGAATAGATCCATTCTAGACTAGAGGGATATTTCTAGAACTAGGTTATCAGTCTTATAGTATATGTGTATCATTAACTTGAATGAAGACATGCAACTCATTATTATTAAATCTGGGTATGACACAAAGCCTGGAGAAATGGCTAATGACATTGGGTGACATATTTTAAAAGGAATACTGCATGCACATAGGGCTCAATAAATGTTCACTTCTTTCTTTCCTTTCAGAGATGCTGGGAGGCATTCATTTAATGAAGATTTGTACCTCATGACCCTTATGCCTTATGATCCTCTCCAACTTTATAGTTCTATTTTCTTTGCATAAAGTAGAATCCTATATTTTGTATAATTTGAATCTTCTTTGGCATATTGTATTTTCATTTGTCTTGGGATACTTTCAAAATTCTCTTTGGATTTTCTCTTTGATCCAATGGTTTTTGTTGCTCAAGAGTGTGTTGTTTAGTTTACACATATTTGTAAGGGTCCCCATTTTCTTACTGTTATTAATTTCTAGTTTTATTACATTGTGGTTGAAAAAGATACTTGTGATGACTTCAATATCCTTTAGCTTGTTAAGACTTGTTTTTCAACATAACATATGATCTATCTAGGGGAATGTTTCTTGAGGACTTGAGAAGAGTTTATATACTTCTGCTGTTGGGTGGAAAGTATTGTATGTGTCTGTTAGGACCATTTAGTCTATAGTATTGTACAGTTCTGTTGTTTCTTATTGATTTGCTGTCTGGAGATCCTATCCATTATAGAGTGTGTGGGATATTGAAGTCTCTTGTTATTATATTGCTATTTCTTCCTTCATATTTGTCAATGTTTACATTATATATTTAGGTGCTTTGATGTTGAGTTTATATATATTTATAATTGTTAGATCTTCCTGTTGAACTGACCCTTTTGTCATTATTTAAGACCTTCTTTATCTCTTGTAAGTATAGTGACCCCTGCTATCTTTTGATTACTATTTGCATGGATATCTTTTTCCATCCTTTCACTTTCACCTGATATTTGTTTTTAAATATAGAGAATCTTTTGTATGCAGAATATTGTTGGATCTTTTTTTTTTAATCCATTCAGCCATTCTATGTGTTTTAATTGGGAGAATTAATCCATTTATGCTTAAAGTAATTATTGATAGGTAAGGACTTACTTCTGTATTTTGTTAACTGATTTGTCAAACTTTAGTTTCTAACTTCCTTTTTTGATGTCTTCCTTTGTGATTTAATGATTTTTTTTGCAGTGGTATTATGTGATTCTTTTCTCTTTGCCTTTTGTATATCTGCTTGAGGTTTTTTTTTTTTTTCCCTTGCAGTTACCATGAGGCTTATATAAAAATCTTATAGTTATAACGTGTATATTAAGATTATAACAATTTTACTTCTTCTTCTCCTACATTTTATGCTATTGGTATCATAATTTAGATCTTTTTATGTTGTGTACATTAACAAATTGTTGTATATATAGTTATTATTAATACTTTGGACTTTTAATTTTTATACTTGACTTAAAGGTGATTTATGCATCACCATTACAGTATTAAAATATTCTGAATTTGACTGTATACTTATGTTTACCAGTGAGTTTTATACTTTCATATGCTTTCATGTTACTAATTAGCATTCTTACATTTAACTTGAAAAAACTCTTGAGCAAGTCAGCTCTAATGGTGATGAACTCCCTCAGGTTTTGTTTGTTTGGGAAAGTCTTTATTTCTCCTTCATTTCTGAAGAACAGCTTTGTTGGGTATAGCATTCTTGCCTGGCAGGATCTTTTCTTTCAGCACTTTGAATGCATCATGCCACTCTCTCCTGGCCTTCGATTTCTACTGAGAAATTCACTGAAAGCCTTATGGAGGTTCTCTTATATGTGATGAGTTGCTTTTTGTCTTACTGCTTTCAAACGTCTCCCTTTGTCTTTAAATTTTGATAATTTGATTATAATATGCCTCATAGTTTTCTTTGGGTTGATCCCGTTTGGGTACTTTTTACCTTCATGAATCTGGATATCTATATCCTTCCCAAGATTTGAGAAGTTTTCAGCCACTATTTCTTTAAATAAGCTTTCTGACCCTTTCTCTCCTTCTTCTCCTTCTGAGAGTCCCATAATGTTTATATTGACTCTCTTGCTAGAATCCCATAAATTCTGTAGGCTTTCTTCACTCTTTGTCAATTTTTCTTTTTTCTCCCCTGATTGGGTAAGTTCAAATGATCTCTCTTTGAGTTTGCAAATTCTTTCTTCTGCTTGATTAAATCTGCTATTGAAGTTTTCTATTGCATTTTTCATTTCATTTATTGTATTATTCAGCTCCAGAATTTCTGTTTGGTTCTTTATTATTATGATTTCTATATCTTTTTTGAACTTCATATTTTGTTCATGCATTGTTTTCCTTATTTCATTGAGTTGTCTATCTGTGCTTACTTGTAGCTGATTGAGCTACCTTAAAACAATTATTTTTTGAATTATTTGTCAAGCAACTCATGGATCTCCAATTCTCTGGCATCTATTACTGGATTTTTATTAGTTTCTTTTGATGGTGCTATGTTTGCCTGATTCTTTGTGATCTGTGTCACCTTGGGTTGATGTCTATGCATATGAAGTAACAAATTCCTTTTCATATCTTTGACAGGTAAAGACTTTTGCTGCTAAGTTCCTGGACACAAGGAATTGCTTTCAGGATTTCCACGAAGTGTGGCTGAGGTCTGGTGACATGTCTGCTGTCAGCTCTGCAGTTGGATACATGACTTGCTGGTCTGTTACCTGGGCAGAAGGTGAGTGTAGTGCCAGGTCTCCAGTGGACAAGACTGTTTCTGGGATCACAGTCGAACAGTGCTGGAGCTCTATCATGGGGCCATTTCTGGGTTCACAGTTCAGTCCACAGGTGATGGACCTGTTACTAGGGACCCAGATGTGTGTGGCTTCCACTAGTTCCCTGAATGGGCTCCCAGCAAGTCCCTGGGTGGAACCCTGAATACATAGGACTGATTTTGGAGCGCTGTAGAGTGGGACTGGAACTGGGTCACAGGGCCTGTTACTGGAGGGCATGTATGGATGTGTCTCTTGCCAGGTCTCTGGGCATGCAGGACTGACTCCTGATCATAACACATCAGAGCTGGAGCTGGTTAACAGGGCTGCTTCAAAATCTGCAGTCAAGTCTGTGGTAGGCGGGACTATTACAGAGGGCACAGGTGCATGTGGCTCCTCCCAGGTCCCTTGAAGGACAAGATTGGTTGCAGGACTGTAGCCAAGGAGGGCTGAAACCCAGTTTTTAGTGTAATGGAGTTGCTTTCAGTCTGCAGCTGAGACCACGTTTGGCAAAGCTTGCCACTGAAGTGTAGGACTGCCTTCTCAGAGTGGCTCTCCTTAGTCTTGGATTTTACCAGGAAGTTGTAATCTCTTGCCTAGATCTGAAAACTCCCACAAAGGCACTTTTGTCCATGGATGGTTACCAGATCATTGATTCCATGGGGAAATGCAAGCTAGGGACCTCCTATTCCAGAAGATGTTGGTATTACTATCTAGGTATAATTAAAAAATAAATAAATAGGTCCTTTTGGTTTCAAGACTCAAAATTAGGTTTAAAATAAAACTTTCCTGATTTTCAATATGTCTCCTGTATCATTGTCTTTTCTACTATGACTTTAGACTTTCTGGCATCTAAACCAAGAATAGACAAACTATGGCCCAGGGGCCAAAACTGGCCTGCTACTTGTTTTTTTGTAAATAAAATGTTATTGTAACACAGCACACTTTTCTGTTACCATAGCAGAGTTAAGTAGCTGTGACAGAGATTATATGGTTCACACAGCGTAAAATATTTACTATCTGGCTATTTACAGAAAAACTCTGCTTACCCTTGGATAACAATCAAAAAATGATTTCTAAAATGATCAGCCTTGGACAAATGGCTGAGGTAGATAAAATATAAGATGATAATCTTATAGTACCAGAAATTAAAGAATTGCTTAAAAAAAGAATGGGGCCTGCCACAAGGACAAAAAGAAGCAACTTGAAAGAGTTCCCAATGGCCAAAGCTGAAGAGTTTTGAGCAGCAAAATAAAGGTAGTGTTGGACAGTAAATCAAAGAATAAAGTAAATATACATGAGTCCATAATAATATAAATAAATAATTAGGGGAGAAAGGATAAAACTTCCTCTTCAAAGAATACCAGTTAATAAATGTGGAAAGAATGAAAAAAATAGAAAATAACAATTAAAACACCAGAGTAATAATTGCTGCAGGTTAGATCCACAGAGGGATACTAAAATTAGTGGGTGAAAATTTAAGAAGAAACAAGATATTTACATAGCCTTGAAAAATTTTCCCCTGAATTTTTAATAATTATTGTGGTAGATTTTAACATAAGTCCACAGTTCTTTGATACTCTTTTTCAAGAATGGAGCTTAATTCCCCTCTTCTTGTGCATGGGCTGTACTTGGTGACTCATTCTAAAGAGTAAAGTATGGGATGAAAAAAAAATAGTTACTTTACTAATAAATCAGTAACTTGACGGTTACCACCTTAACCAAGTGTTCAAAGTCAACAGCAACAATAATGTCTTGTTGATACCACGTAACACCTCCTATAATGTTATGAGAAAGGTACTTTATCTCTGTCATATTCTTCCTGAAGATCTATAACTTTGGTCTCATATGAAAAAAACATCAGACTAATGCAAACTGAGGAATGCTTTACAGATAACTAACCAGTGATCTTCAAATGTGTAAGATCATGAAAAGCAAGGTAAGATTGAGTAACTGTCAAAGATTAAAGGAGAACAAGGAGAAATAATGACTAAATGCAATGTAGTACCTTGGATTGGATTCTGGAAAGGAAAATAAAAATTAGTAGAAATACTGGTGAATATAAATAAAGCCTGGAGTTTAGTGAATAATAATAATGTAACAAGGTCAATTTCTTAGTTTTGAAAAATGTACCATGGTAATTTAAGATATTAACACTATAGGAAGCTGGATGAAGGGTATGTGGGAACTCTGTAGTTTCTTTGTAATTCATCTATATATCTAAAATAATTTCAAAATAAAAAGTTTAGAATCAAAACCAAAAATAAACCCTCTTACACTGTTGGTGGGAATGTAAATTTGTGCAGCCACTATGGAAAACAGTAAGGAGGTTCCTCATAAAATTAAACAAATAAAGTTGCCATATGATCCAGGAGTCCCACTCCTGGGCATATACCCAAACAAAATAATAATTCGAAAAGATACATGCACCCCCATATTCACTGCAGCACTATTTACAATAACCAAGACATGGAAACAACCCAAATGTCCATCAACAAATGAATGGATAAAGACGATGTGGTGTATATATATATATTATATATATATATAATATATATATATATAATATATATATATATATATAATGTATTACTCAGCTGTTAAAAAGGATGAAATAATGCCATTTGTAGCAATATGGATGGACCTAGAGATTACCATACTAAGTGAAGTAAGCCACAAAGGGAAAGAAATACCATATGATATCACTTATAGGTAGAATCTGAAATATGCCACAAATGAACTTATCTATAAAACAGAAACAGACTCACAGACATAGAGAGCAGACTTGTGGTTGCCAAGGGGGTGGGGGGGATTGAAGAAGGGAAGGACTGGGAGTTTGGGATTAGTAGGTGCAAACTATTATATATAGGATGGATAAACAACAAGGTCTTACTATATAGCACAGGAAACTATATCCAATATCCTGTGATAAACCATAATGGAAAAGAATATGAAAAAAAAATATATATATATATATGTATGTATAACCGAGTCACTTTGCTGTACAGCAGAAATTAATACTTTGTAAATTAACTATACTTCAATAAAATTTTAAAAAATTATCTGCCATGAAATTTTAATACACATCCATAAAAGCTGTAATGCCTCTTTCCCCTTACTCAATTTTCACACTAATATACTGCAAGTGAGACAAAAGAGGATGACTTAGAAAAATAAAATTAGCATCAAATGTCTTTTTACATAATTGACACTAGGCTATATTGGAGACTAATGTAATGATCACATTAACATGAAAGTCTAAATATACAAAAATCATTTTCTTAGTACCCTCTCTTTTACATGATAGTAAAAAATACTTTATTAGGCCATGTGGTTAGCTCTCTTACATATTTTATTTTATAGCAAATTTATCATAACCTTACACTGTACCCAATATTATCCAGGGTATTTTTCCAAAGTCTTGTTCATGTAAGTTTAGGGAATGTTCTATTAAAAATATTAAATTGGATTCTTTACCATTGGACTTTGTAGAAGTTTTAATATATTAATGTACTTTATGAATCTTATACAACATATACAGTATAAAGTGTCCCAAATGTCTTTGAACATAGGTCAGTTTTGTATTGAACATCTCATGGGATTTGTGTAGGAAAAACCAACATAGCCTTTCCTTTAAATGTCACAGTTATACCCTTATTGCCTTATAGTAATATTAGGTCCCATTCTATTTTAACATGGTTTTAAGTTTTAGTATATGCCAGTGCCTATACTAAGTATTTTATATACTTTATACCATTTAATCTTCAAAACAACCCTGTGAAATAATTGTTCAAATAAGAAAATGTATTTGCCCAAAGGTAGTCAAAATGCTATTAAGGGGCTATGATCTATGATGGAAATAAACCCTTGCCCATCTGACTACAAATCCAATGTCTTTAACCACTAAGCCACACTCTCCATGAACTAATGTGGTGCTTTCCTGAATAAGACAGTCTAATTATATATTTGGTTAGGGAGTGTAATACTCTTTAGGAGTTTCCATAGAGCCATGTTCTATCACCTCTTAAATTACCCCTTGACAGAGCACCTCTAGAAATCTTTCTCTTAGATTTGTAGACTATTATCTAGAAAACAAACAGTAACTAAATAAAATGAAGCTGAGTATAGAAATAGTTCTTATACATTTGTTTATCTGAAATCAACAGAGCAGTTGATGAACTATAGAAGGCTGTTATAAATTCTCAAGCAAGTGTTACTGACGATTAATTTAGTATAAGTTTAAAACCCTCATACTTCTGTGAATCAAATACAAGTGTGCTTACAATTTCTCCAAGCATGAGAAAATTGGAACACTAGAAAACTGAAGGCTCTACTGTATGAAATATACCCTAATTTATTGAAAGCTACACAAAGTCGACAAACATCAAAGTAGGGAAATAATCTAGTTTTTGGTCAACTTGTTCAATTTTTGTCAATTTGTAACACAAGCAGTTAGAATAGCACCTGGTAATATTAAGTACTTAAGATTGTTGAGTGAATGAATGAACGCATGATAGAAGTAATCTGAAAAAGTCCTAATTAATTAAAATATTTCATCTCAAATCCCTCAGGCCCAAACATTCTAAATAAGTAATCTTTGTTGGTTGGTTTCTCTGTTGTTTTTGTTTGTGAGTGAAGGATGTAGATACGAATATTCCTTCCCCTCACTCAGAATTATAGAACTGAAAGCAATCTTGAAGATCATTTTTCTAAGCATCTCACCTTAAAAAAGTAAAGCCCAGATCTTTTAAGAGGTAAAGTGACATCCTGGAGATTATACAGGGAATCATCATTTCTCCTAATAATCTTTGATTTAACATTCTCCCCACCTTCAAATGTTAAACTATATGCCTATTTGTCCTTTCAAAACACTGCATGCATATTTTTAACTCTGCACTATTTTTTACTAAATTTATTTAATTGAGTCCATTTACTTGATTATAATCACTTTGAAAGAAGAGATTTTTTTGATTCACATTTGCATTCACACACACACAAACACACATTGTGCTTGGTAAATTTCAAAAAAAAAAATGTTTATTACCTGAACAAAATTATTAAGTGAAAGAATAGGGCTAGACCTAGGTTTTATGAATATGTGTTGGGAAAAAGCAGTCTCATATGCACAGAATTTTGACCCCCCACTTGGTTTCATAAGAATGGGCCTTGGCCCAGGAACACTTCCTTACTAAGAGATAAGTTATCACAGCTTGTGCTAGACTTGTCACCTTGTGTGAGAATATCTTTCCCTGTTTCATACTCAAGGTATACTCCTTTGTTAGGCTTAAGTGTGTGCACCATATGGCACCTGGCTAATCCTACTGCTATATCTGTCCCATTTTGGGAGGGGACAGGGTCCTTCTGCTGCAGCACAAGATGGATGCACACAAACCAATTGCCCTATGCCTACTACTGAGAGGGACTCGCTGGACATGAGAGACTATGTCCACTACTGAAGTTGATCTTCTTCTGCCTCTTCCCTATGTTAGTAAAGCATTTTTCCTCCCAATGCTTGGCTGTGTTGTTTTCCTTGGTGACTCTGATATCAAAATACAGTTGGTAGAAGTGCTCAGACTTCTACTCCCGATAATAGGCAACAGATGCTACTTGTTTGACAATATGGCTCTTTCCACAACGTTATTTTGCCACTTCTCTAATTCCATTTTTACATCTATTTGAAAATAAAACTACATAACCTATGTGGAAATCGGTTTTTCTACTGAAATAGTTCTGTCTGCTTCAGCTTCTTCAAGATGCTGTAAGATATTCCAAAGTAAAATATGGAAACTAAGAGAAACCCTTAGAAGAAAAATAGGTTTTTAAAAATTCCAAGGTCAAGGGAAGGATGTGAAATGTCCAAAATACTGAAATATAGAGACAGAAAGATGAGTGTTTACTTAGGACCTGGGGGGCAGGAAATGAATGACTACTAATGGGTTTGAGGTTTCTTTTGGGGATGAGGAAAATATCCTAAAATCAGTTTATGATGATGGTTACAAAACTCTAAAAACCACTGAATTGTACACTTTAAACAGGTGAGCTTCAATATAACTTAAAAAATACCTCCCCTCAATGAAAGGAAATGGTCCACAGGAAAACAGGTTGTTAGCAAAGCTGAAATCACTTGAAGTCCCATGATTTAAAATTTACGCTTGATATGCTTTATATCAGAAAGGTGCCATATTACTCACTCTGTACTTTTAAGCATGTATACAGAAGCAATGAAAAATAATCTCGTAGAGCATAATCAGATATGGGTCCAATTCCAGTTCTAACACTTAATTGTTGTGTGACCAAATGCATAACCACCTTGAGCCTCCATTCCCTCATGTGGGACTATTAACAGTGCCTAATCCACAAGGCTGTTATAAACATTAAATACAATATCACATTAATCACTTTTATTTTACAGTATTTCCAATTCCAGACTCTAGTCTCTAATTCTACCCACATGGTCATTTTTGTTCTTCATTTCTGCTTATGGAAAATTCACATATTCCAACTCTGGACTTTAACCTCTAGTCCCACAAGCATTCTCATTTTTGTTCATCTCTCCTTTATGTGGGAAAGTTACACATAAATGCTTTCACTCTGCTACATCCTACATGCATTAGGAATGAAAGCTCTCAAGTTGAATTTATGTATTTGAATCCCATCTCTTACACTATTAACTGTGTGAGTTTTGGTAAGTCTGTTGCCTCAGTTTCTTCATCTGTAAAGCAGAGATAAAATAATATTAACATCATAGGGTTATATATTTTTGTATATATAATGCTGAGGATAGTACCTGGTAAATAGCAAGTTCATAATAAATGTTGATATTAACAATATTTAAGAGTCTATTACTTTTTATAAAAATCTTCAACTCATGGATCTATAAACATTCTGGTGTAGCTTGTATTTTCCACTAAAGACTTGTTCACCCTTTTCACCAGCCTACTTCATTCTACACCTTATCCTTATGTATACTATATAGCCCTTTGTATACTATAGAACCCTTTCCTTCTCATACTTACTTCTTTATCCTGACTTAATCAGTTGGCCTTGACAAAGTCCCATCCTCATACTCTGTGCTCATTCAGTATCTGATTCATGGAGAATCAGGGGATTACCTCTGAGGTCACTGACATTATTTGTTCTAGAGTAATTCATAAGTTATGCCTATTAAGTTTCTTGGACACAAAGGTACAGAGTAAGAGACAGGGATTCTCTAGAATATATCCAGAGTAAGTAATATGATCTCCATAATACCTAAGTACTCTTGATTTTTAACAGAAAATAATTCAGAAATATTTGTGTCATGTTTTCAGTTAACCTCCCAAGGAACTAATAATTGAGAAACTTTAAAAAGTCTATTCTTTTTCTTTGAAAAATAGAATGGGTATTTCTAAGTTTTCACAGATTGTTATAGAAAGTTCTGTGTTGAAGTAAAATTAAGGCAATATTTTGGTTAAGTATTATAGTAAATGAAAGCTGTTCAGAGAAATTCAGTTCCTAATTTTTTTGTTACTGGCAGTCATGGTAGTGCCCTGGGCAAAGTTATGAAAGGCTTACTAACATTAATGGCTATAATAAACCAGCACTTCCATCTTATTTATGTGGCTTTTTTCTCCAAACATGTAAAACTTTTGAAACAGAATTGGTGTATTATGTAGATTCTTTATTATTCATGACCTGATATATAGATTAAGTAGTAAATTAGTGTTTGCCTTTGAAAAATATGAATATTGTGTTAAGATGCTATAGGTTTTTCTTTTCCTTATTCAGCCTCACTTGTTCCTGACTTTTAGTAGTCCAGTATGCATCACTGTCACTTTTACATTAGTGCTGCTACCATGAGCATTTATGCTAATTCAGTATATGTGCCAAAGTTATTACTGTTAGCTTCTGAACTGAGAATTAAACCTCATAAAGTCAGGTAACTGTGTAGAATATGTCAGTATATCACTGTCGATGAATCATAAAGTCTATAGCCCCCTTAATGCATTGATTAACTCAAGAAATAGAAAGATATTTTCATTTGCATAATAGATGAACATGTGCTCCTACAATCCTGTTGAGCACCTCAGTTGAAATGTACAATACTTTTCATAAGCAGTTGTTACCATGTCCTCGAGTTCTTGCTATCTGATAAAGTCTTCTAGCATATGTTTGATATTGAGATATGTGTCAGTAGCTACAAACCATGGAGATATCAAATGCTACTTTATTTTGTAAAAATCAGAGATAAAAGATTTGGAATGTGAAAGATACATATCTGTAGCTGTAGATACTTTTTTGCTATTTTTTCATTTCTTTGATGTGTGTTATGTGATTTTTGCAGAGGTTACATACATGCAATAAATAAAGAATTATTTCCCTTGTTCTTTTTTTTTTTACATCTTTATTGGAGGATAATTGCTTTACAATGGTGTTAGTTTCTGCTTTGTAACAAAGTGAATCAATTATATATATACATATGTTCCCATGTCTCCTCCCTCTTGTGTCTCCCTCCCTACCACCCTCCCCATCCCACCCATCCAGGTGATCACAAAGCACTGAGCTGATCTCCCTGTGCTATGCGGCTGCTTCCCACTAGCTATCTATTTTAAGTTTGGTAGTGTATATATGTCCATGCAACTCTGTCACTTTATCACAGCTTACTCCTCCCCCTTCCCATATCCTCAAGTCCATTTTCTAGTAGGTCTGTGTATTTAATCCCATCTTGCCCCTAGGTTTTTCACGACATTTTATTTTTTCTTAGATTCCATATATATGTGTTAGCATATGGTATTTGTCTTTCTATTCCTGAATTACTTCACTCTGTATGACAGACTCTAGGTCCATCCACGTCACTACAAATAACTCCATTTTGTTTCTTTTTATGGCTGAGTAATATTCCATTATATATATATATATATATATATATATATATATATATATATATATATATATATATATATATATATGCCACATCTTCTTTATCCATTCATCCGATGATGGAAACTTAGGTTGTTTCCATATCCTGGCTATTGTAAATAGAGCTGCAATGAACATTTTGGTACATGACTCTTTTTGAATTATGGTATTCTCAGGGTATATGCCCAGTAGTGGGATTGCTGGGACATATGGTAGTCCTATTTGTAGTTTTTTAAGGAACCTCCATACTGTTCTCCATAGTGGATGTACCAATTCACACTCCCACCAGCAGTGCAAGAGTGTTCCCTTTTCTCCACAGCCTCTCCAGCATTTATTGTTTCTAGACTTTTTGATGATGGCCATTCTGATTGGTGTTAGATGATATCTCATTGTAGTTTTGATTTGCATTTCTCTAATGATTAATGATGTTGAGCATTCTTTCATGTGTTTGTTGGCAGTCTGTATATCTTCTTTGGAGAAATGTCTGTTTAGATCTTCTGCCCATTTTTGGATTGGGTTGTTTGTTTTTTTGTTATTGAGCTGCATGAGATGCTTGTAAATTTTGGAGCATTTACAAGCTTTGTCACTTGCTTCATTTGCAAATATTTTCTCCCATTCTGAGGGTTGTCTTTTGGTCTTGTTTATGGTTTCCTTTGCTGTGCAGAAGCTTTGAAGTTTCATTAGGTCCCATTTGTTTATTTTTTATTTTATTTCCATTTCTCTAGGAGATAGGTCAAAAAGAATCTTGCTGTGATTTATGTCATAGACTGTTCTGCCTATGTTTTCCTCTAAGAGTTTGATAGTTTCTGGCCTTACATTTAGGTCTTTAATCCATTTTGAGCTTATTTTTGTGTATGGTATTAGGGAGTGTTCTAGTCTCATACTTTTACATGTCCCTGTCCAGTTTTTCCAGCACTATATATTGAAGAGGTTGTCCTTTCTCCACTGTACATTCCTGCCTCCTCTATCGAAGATAAGGTGACCATATGTGTGTGGGTTTTTCTCTGGGTTTTCTATCCTGCTCCATTGATCTATATTTCTGTTTTTGTGCCAATACCATACTGTCTTGATTACTGTAGCTTTGTAGTGCAGTCTGAAGTCAGAGGGACTGATTCCTCTAGCTCCGTTTTTCGTTCTGAAGATTGCTTTGGCTATTCAGGGTCTTTTGTTTTTCCATACAAATTGTGAAAATTTTTGTTCTAGTTCTGTGAAAAATGCCAGTGGTAGTTTGATAGGGATTGCATTGAATCTGTAGATTGCTTTGGGTAGTACAGTCATTTTCACAATGTTGATTCTTCCAATCCAAGAACATGGCATATCTCTCCATCTATTAGTATCGTCTTTAATTTCTTTCATCATTGTCTTATAATTCTCTGCATACAGGTCTTTTTGTCTCCTTAGGTAGGTTTATTCCTAAATATTTTTTTCTTTCTGTTGCAATGGTAAATGGGACTGTTTTCTTGATTTCACGTTCAGATTTTTCATCATTATTGTATAGGAATGCCAGAGATTTCTGTGAGTTAATTTTGTATCTTGCTACTTTACCAAATACATTGATTAGCTCTAGTACTTTTCTGGTAGCATCTTTAGGATTCTCTATGTAGAGTATCATGTCATCTGCAAACAGTGACAGCTTTACTTCTTCTTTTCTGATTTGGATTCCTTTTATTTCCTTTTCTTCTCTGATTGCTGTGGCTATAACATCGAAGACTATGTTGAATAAGAGTGGTGAGAGTGGGTAACCTTGCCTTGTTCCTGATCTTAGTGGAAATGCTTTCAGTGTTTCACCCTTGAGGACGATGTTGGCTGTGGGTTTGTCCTATATGGCCTTTATTATGTTGAGGAAAGTTCCCTCTAGGCCTACTTTCCACAGGGTTTTATCATAAATGGGTGTTGAATTTTGTCAAAAGCTTTCTCTGCATCTATTGAGATGATCATATGGTTTTTCTCCTTCAATTTGTTAATATGGTGTATCATGTCGATTGATTTGCGTATATTGAAGAATCCTTGCATTCCTGGAATAAACCCCACTTGATCATGGTGTATGATCCTTTTAAAGTGCTGTTGGATTCTGTTTACTAGTATTTTGTTGAGGATTTTTGCATCTATGTTCATCAGTGATATTGGCCTGTAGTTTTCTTTCTTTGTGACATCCTTGCCTGGTTTTGGTATCAGGGTGATGGTGGCCTCGTAGAATGAATTTGGGAGTGTTCCTCCCTCTGCTATATTTTGGAAGATTTTGAGAAGGATAGGTGTTAACTCTTCTCTAAACGTTTGATAGAATTCGCCTGTGAAGCCATCTGGTCCTGGGCTTTTGTTTGTTGGAAGATTTTTAATCACAGTTTCAATTTCATTACTTGTGATTGGTCTGTTCATATGTTCTGTTTCTTCCTGGTTCAGTCTTGGAAGATTATACCTTTCTAAGAATTTGCCCATTTCTTCCAGGTTTTCCATTTTATTGTCATAGAGTTGCTTGTAGTAGTCTTTTGGGATGCTTTGTATTCCTGTTGTGTCTGTTGTGACTTCTCCTTTTTCATTTCTAATTTTATTGATTTGAGTCCTCTCCCTCTTTTTCTTGATGAGTCTGGTTAATGGTTTATCAACTTTGTTTATCTTCGCAAAGAACCAGCTTTTACTTTTATTGATCTTTGCTCTTGTTTCCTTCATTTCTTATTCATTTATTACTGATCTGATCTTTATGATTTCTTTCCTTCTGCTTACTATGGGGTTTTTTTGTTCTTCTTTCTCTAATTGTTTTAGATGAAAGGTTAGGTTCTTTATTCGAGATGTTTCCTGTTTCTTAAGGTAGGATTGTATTGCTATAAACTTTCCTCTTAGAAGTGCTTTTGCTGCATCCCATAGGTTTTGGTTCATCGTGTCTGCATTGTCATTTGTTTCTAGGTATTTTTTGATTTCCTCTTTGATTTCTTCACTGATCACTTCATTATTAAGTAGTGTATTGTTTAGCCTCCATGTGTTTGTAGTTTTCACAGATATTTTCCTGTAATTGATATGTAGTCTCATAGCGTAATTGTCAAAAAAGGTACTTGATACGATTTCAATTTTCTTCAATTTACCAAGGCTTGATTTGTGACCCAATATATGATCTATCCTGGAGAATGTTCCATGAGCACTTGAGAAAAATGTGTATTCTGTTGTTTTTGGATGGAATGTCCTATAAATATCAATTAAGTCCATCTTGTTTAATGTATCATTTAAAGCTTGTGTTTCCTTATTTAGTTTCATTGTGGATCATCTGTCCATTGTTGAAAGTGGTGTGTTAAAGTCCCCTACTATGAATGTGTTACTTATGGCTGTTAGTAGTTGCCATATGTATTGAGGTGCTCCTGTGTTGGGTGCATAAATATTTACAATTGTTATATCTTCTTCTTGGATCGACCCCTTGATCATTATGTAGTGTCCTTCTTTGTCTCTTGTAATAGTCTTTATGTTAATGTCTATTTTGTGTAATATGAGAATTGGTACTCCAGCTTTCTTTTGGTTTCCATTTGCATGGAATATCTTTTTCCGTCCCCTTACTTTCAGTCTGTATATGACTCTAGGTCTGAAGTGGGTCTCTTGTAGACAGCATATATATGCGTCCTGTTTTTGTATCCATTCAGCCAGTCTGTGTCTTTTGGTGGGAGCATTTAATCCGTTTACATTTAAGGTGATTATCGATATGTATGTTCCTATTCCCATTTTCTTAATTGTTTTGGGTTTGTTATTGTAGGTCTTTTCCTTGTCTTCTGTTTCTTGCCTAGAGTAGTTCCTTTAGCATTTTTTGTAAAGCTGGTTTGGTGGTGCCGAACTCTCTCAGCTTTTGCTTGTCTGTAAAGGTTTTAATTTCTCCATCAAATCTGAATAATTTCCTTGCTGGGTAGAGTAATCTTGGTTACAGGTGTTTCTCCTTCATCACTTTAAATATGTCCTGCCAGTCCCTTCTGGCTTGAAGAGTTTCTGCTGAAAGATCAGATGTTAACCTTATGGGGATTCCCTTGTGTGTTATTTGTTGTTTTTCCCTTGCTGCCTTTAATATTTTTTTCTTTGTATTTAATTTTTGTTAGTTTGATTAGTATGTGCCTTGGAGTGTTTCTCCTTGGGTTTATCCTGTGTGGGACTCTCTGTGCTTCCTGGACTTGATTAACTATTTCTTTTCCCATATTACGGAAGTTTTCAACTATAATCTCTTCAAATATTTTCTCAGTCCATTTCTTTTTCTCTTCTTCTTCTGGAACCCCTATAATTTGAATGTTGGTGTGTTTAATGTTGTCCCAGAGGACTCTGAGACTGTCCTCAGTTCTTTTCATTCTTTTTTCTTTATTCTGCTCTTCAGTAGTTATTTCTGTTATTTTATCTTCCAGGTCACTTATCCGTTCTTCTGCCTCAGTTATTCTGCTATTGATCCCATCTAGAGTATTTTTAATTTCATTTATTGTGCTGTTCATTGTTGCTTGTTTCATCTTTAGTTCTTCTAGATCCTTGTTAATTC
Source organism: Platanista minor (assembly GCA_004363435.1). Lineage (NCBI taxonomy): Eukaryota > Metazoa > Chordata > Mammalia > Artiodactyla > Platanistidae > Platanista > Platanista minor. The sequence goes on from RJWK010013477.1 coordinate 37,986, forward strand.
TACATCCAAGATTTTGAATCATGTTTGCTATCATTATTCTGAATTCTTTTTCAGATAGACTGCCTATTTCCTCTTCATTTGTTGGGTCTGGTGGGTTTTTATCTTGCTCCTTCATCTGCTGGGTGTTTTTCTGTCTTCTCATTTTGCTTATCTTACTGTTTTGGGGATCTCCTTTTTGCAGGCTTCATGTTCATAGTTCCTGTTGTTTTTGGTGTCTGTCCCCAGTGGCTAACGTTGGTTCAGTGAGTTGTGTAGGCTTCCTGGTGGAGGGGACTAGTGCCTGTGTTCTGATGGATAAGGCTGGATCTTGTCTTTCTGCTGGGCAGGTCCACATCAGGTGGTGTGTTTTGGGGTGTGGCCTTATTATGATTTCAGATGGCCTCTCTGCTAGTGGGTGGGGTTGTGTTCCTGTCTTGCTAGTTGTTTTGCATAGGGTGCCCAGCACTGTCGCTTGCTAGTCTTTGAGTGAAGCTGGGTGCTGGTGTTGAGATGGAGATCTCTTGGAGATTTTTTTTTTTTTTTTTGCAGTACACGGGCCTCTCACTGTTGTGGCCTCTCCCATTGCGGAGCACAGGCTCCGGACGCACAGGCTCAGCGGGCATGGCTCACGGGCCCAGCTGCTGCATGGCATGTGGGATCTTCCCGGACCGGGGAACGAACCAGCATTCCCTGCATCAGCAGGCGGATGGATGCTCAACCACTGCACCACCAGGGAAGCCCCTCTTGGAGATTTTTGCCATTTGATATTATGTGGGGTTGGGAGGTCTCTTGTAGACCGGTGTCCTGAAATTGGATCTCCCACCTAAGAGGCACAGCACTGACTCCTGGCTGCAGCACCAAGAGCCTTTCATCCACACGGCTTAGAATAAAAGGGAGAAAATGTAGAAAGGAAGAAAGAGAGAGAGAGAGAGAGGAAGGAAGGAAGAAAGGAAGGAAGGATAAAATAGAATAATATTAGATAAAATAAAATGAG
>RJWK010013478.1:0-38953 GCA_004363435.1 Platanista minor
GGCTGAGGCAGGAGGATCGCTTGAGTCCAGGAGTTCTGGGCTGTAGTGCGCTATGCCGATCGGGTGTCCGCACTAAGTTCGGCATCAATATGGTGACCTCCCGGGAGCGGGGGACCACCAGGTTGCCTAAGGAGGGGTGAACCGGCCCAGGTCGGAAACGGAGCAGGTCAAAACTCCCGTGCTGATCAGTAGTGGGATCACGCCTGTGAATAGCCACTGCACTCCAGCCTGGGCAACATAGCGAGACCCCGTCTCTAAAAAAAAAAAAAAAAAAAAAAAAAAAAAAAAAAAATATATATATATATATATATATATAAAATCTTTGAATGAGTTTGGATTTTGAAGACAGATTCATGAAGACTGCACATATCTAAAAAAGTGCATATGTTCCACAGTAGATAATGGCAAGATGTGAGATGATGAAGCTGCTTGTGAAAATACTGGTTTTGCAGATTCTCATTTAATTTCTGTGGCTTAAGTGTATAACATATTCCACAAAATATCATAAGAGCTTAATAAATATTTGCTACTTTTATTTATTTCTGATTCATGTATAGGATATCATAATATTTATTCTTTTGCTGATTGCTAATCATTATTCAGAACATTTTTTTAGTTATTATTTTCATTTTTTTCCCTCATTAGACTTTGGAAAATATACTGCATGTATTATTAATTGTATACAGAAAATATTTTTTTAATTAAAAAATAAAAGAAATTACATTTGTTAACAATATAATATTGTCTACAGGAGTAGATAATGTAGGTCATCCAAGTTGAGCTGAACGTTTTGGTCTTAGCTTCCCGTTGTCAAACTTCATGGCCAACCAGGGCAGCTGTTCATTTTATAGGAACTCGGTTCAATTCCAATTTATGTACTTAAGAGTATTTCAAGAATTATCTGTCAAGTTGTTTTTTTTTTTTCAGTTTATTGTCATGTTTTTTTCTTTTGTGTTAAATGCTACATTAAAGTCTACTGAGATTTAATTATTAGAGGTTATACATTGATGTGGATACAAATGGCAATGGAGTAGTCAATATGTTTGGCAAAAGCATCTGAGAATTTACAGAAAATGACAGATGCTCACATGAGTATAGAAAACTAGGAAATCAACGAGAAGGATGGTCAGCTCTTCATCTTCTGCATAGTTTTATATTTCCCTAGATGACTAAATAATTTCTGTAAATATAATCAAATAGGATAATAAGTCTAAGAAATGTTTAATGAGAGAAATGGTTGGTCAATTTACTAAGTAATTACATTACAATTCTTATCATTAAGGCAAATAAGACTTGAAAGGTCTAAAATCTTATATGAGGAAAAGATAAAGTTTGATGTATGAAGGAATCCATTGTAAGAAAATCTGTATAGAAGTCATACTTTTTCATGTTTAATACACCGAACTCTAAATAAACTTAATTCTTAGGAAAACTATTCTCTTCCAAATCTTAAACATATTATAAAAATCTTGGAAAACTTTGGAAGAATTTATATAGTTAAAATTTTCATATTTCCCTATGGATTTTATAACTTACATCTTTCTTTTCTCTTATTGTGTGTATTTCCTTAATCTGCACTAGTCCAAAATTCGTTTCATGGGAAGCAAGGAGATAATGTTTCATGACAACAAAATGAAAAATTTGTCTCTACCTTCTGCACTAAATTGGCACAGATGTCTCAAAAATTTTAGTTCTTTTAACAAAATTAGTCACCTAGATCTTAGGATGTGCTTTACAATTATCGTCAGTTAGAACATGTCTTCACATCCTTAGTAGCCTCTTAAAAACCTTTATTTTATCTCAGCTCTCACAGTACAATGGTACTTGTTATATTAGTCAAGCCAATCTTATTTCTTTTTCATTTTTTAAATTATTTTGACCCTCTAAGATTCCCACAATCCAACTTTCTCTGGAAAAGTTACAAGCCCTCTTCCTCATCAATAATGTTTTCTCTTCCTTAATGATATAGTGAGTTGCCCAAACGTTCCCTTTGGGCCATTTGGATTGTTCCTCTTGGTTTTTTTCCTTGATTCAATAGTTGAGAATTAATTTGCACATTCAGTTATTTCTTCCTTTCTCTACCTTAAATCAGCTTCTCATCTCTCACTTAAACACCCTCAGTCATTTTCTAAATAGTGTTTTCTGCATCTAGCTTCTCCACTTTCAATGCCTTCTTCACTTTGTCACTGGGATCATCTTTCTAAATCACAGAACAGTCCACAAAATTAAGTTATGCTTTCATAGCATGAAATATAAGCCTTTCACAATCCCACCTCAAAAAGTGCTGAATCCTCATTTCCCACTGCTCCTCATCTTTTACTTTCCCATTTTCTACAAACACAACCAGACTACAGAGCCATGGGGTTATTAACAATAATTCTGGGTCTCCGCATGCCTATGTCTTCATAATTTTGCATATGTTCATCTCTATGTTGAAACTGAATATTCTTTTTTGAACCCTTCACACGTGGCCCACTCCCATGTAATACTTTAAAGCTCAATGCAAAATCTCTTGTTCATAAAGCCTTCTCTTAATGTCTAAATGTAATGGGCTCCTTTGTCTGCACTTCAAAGTTTGAAGTACACCACTGTAGTACACACATTTAAAAAATGAATACTAAAGTTTAAAAAAAAAATTTGGACTATAGTATTATAAGCATCTGTTCTATTAAATAGTGGTGCTTAACTAGTGTCATTTTGATTTTCAGTTTTCCATGTATGAAATCTCACATGATCTGAGAAAACATGCATATGGTCTTCTTCAATTCCTTAAGTCTATGTAATAAAGAGCAAAGATTTTCAATTTGAAAAGACTAACTTATCATTTTCATATGTATTCATACATACTTCATACACATTCAGAATATCTTATCAATAAAATCAAGAACATTAGAGAAAAATGCTTTGATGCATTTGAGTAAAATAAAGTAAAAAGTTTGGGATCAATAGCTTTTTCAATATCATTCTGTAAGAATTTCAGTCATTAAGTGGATTCTAGTTCTACAGCCTCAAGGAGATCTAATTCCATGTGAGTGAAGAGAAGAAAATCTGGCATTCAAAAAACTGGAAAGTATGTTTATTCCAAAAATGACTCACGTTATGTGACCTGTTAAAACATCTTTCTTGGTCCACTCAACAGCTTCACTTTACTTCATAACACTACACAAATGACTTCAAATTTATAACAATACTCCAATATATGGGATAGTTTTGTGAGAATTGTTCTAAAAATGTGAGTATATCTGGAACTTCAATTTCTGTTAATGTGAAATAAGGTAATGTGTTTAATTAACTATTGTGCTCCATTTAAATCTGTGCTAGAAATCAATATGTTCAATCCACTTTTTTTACGGAGAAAAGAATTAGAAGGCAGAGAGATGGATGTATTGGCGGTACAAGCCAAATAAATTACTAACACTGCTTAGGAATTGAAAGGTCTACAGATAGAGTTATAGAGCATCCTCTTTGCCCACATGCTATTTATAGTTTTGTCTGCAATGTTATCTTCATAAAAGGAACTGACTGGAGTTATTTTGGGTTAAATAAAATGGTAGAACTTCATGTAATTTAGCTTCTTATTTCAATGATGATGAGAAAACATTTCATAAACGTTTGCAAGTATATGGCACATGGTTAATTGAAGCTTTCTTTGAATGCTTGAGGTCCAGTAATTGCCAGCACAGGTTATTTTCAGAAGACACTCATGTCTTTCTTAAGCGTCTTGATACCTCAGGTTTCTGAAGATGGATATGCAAGCAATCTTCCCACACAATTCAACTCACGCCACTGATCAGATTGACCTGAAAGTCTCATAAATAAATCCAGTTAGATTTACAACCCAGATCTTCTTATGTCTTCTACAAGGTTTGTATATAGTACAGTTTTTGGACTTTCAGCTTTTTACCTGATGGCAGTGCCTTTAAATTCCTCATAACAGAGAGGTATAGTGAAAACCATTTTTATACATTATTCTTTCTTACAATTTTGTCTATATTGGTCTATAGTGCTTCTTTAGATATAGAGTCTGTCACTCAAAAATATAGGATTCTGTTTTAATTTTTATAAATCTGTGCTTCATCTAACTTAGATGCCATCTGACAGTGGTAAAGCCAGTTCTGGTCATTTTCAGCAACCTAAAGCTTTAAGTCTGATTAAGAATGGGATGCCAGGACAGAATTCACAGCATTAGAAGATTTGAAAGGATCTATATTCTACAGCCATAACTTACACAAACTTATAAATAATCAGTTGGAATGACAACCAAAATTATTAAGTGGACTGGTTTGGGTCTCTTAAAGCATGTGAGCAGAAGCAGCATGCGTGTCAAATATTTTGAATTTCATCATTTTACCTGTAGATGCACCTATGTCTTTTCTTGATTGTTCCTTTGGCTCACTATGCTTGTGACTAAATTTACCATTTGAAAAAAATGTCACCTTTTCAGAAGTCAAGTGCTTTTCCTTATGGAATAAAATTAGAAGTCTTTTTTGAATGATAACCACATAGAAAGATAAAATCAAAGCACTTAATGACTAGAAATAATAGTCTTTGGAGATGTTAGCTTCTCTTACACCGGAAAAGGGCAGGGTAGGGTTAGTTTTACTGCTCCCATCTGTACAATGTAAGATGGAAAATGAAAAAGAGTGATCCTATATCATATTCAGCACAGAGCCTTCCTTAGGCATTAGCTTTGCTTTAAAATCTTTTTGGCTTTGCTATAATTCTCCTTTCATTCATTTATTTTTGAAAAATAGCACTTGAGTGATAAAATCGTCTAAACTCACAAAGATTTTTGTTTACTTTTTTCTTTTTATATGTTCAACTATTAAATGCTTTTACTTACCACATATAAAGTGTTTTAACTTTTTGCAAAGGAGAAATATTATACTGTCGCCTTATATAGTTCATAATTATTACACAGAAATTCAAAGCCACTTATTATTTAGAGATCAGGTTGGTAGATTTGTGGTAGATCTACTTTTGCATTAGATATAATCCTAAAATGACCCACATCTTTGTGTAATCTCCTCTTATTGAATGTGGGCAGGACCTGTAACTTGTTTCTAACTATTAGAATATTATGAGTTATAATTCCTATGATTATGTTACATTAAATGGAAAAGGTGAAGAGATTTTGCAGATATAATGAAGATTCCTAATCAGTTGACAGTATGTTGGTCAAAAGGGTGATTACTGTACTATGAGTGTGCCAGTCATAATCAATTGAGTTTGTTTATAAAGGACATGGCTATTAGAAACAAAAGAAGTCAGAGACTTCCTCTCTTCAGCTATCCCTGAAGAGGCAAACAGTTATTGAGAATAAGGCTACATGATAAGGAATGGCAGGAACCTCTAGGAGCTAAGGGCATTCAGTCCTATAATCACAAGTAATAAATTCTGCCAATGACCAGGTGAGCATTAAAGAGTACCCAGAGCCTCGGATAAGAACCAACTCCAGGTGATACCTTGATTGCAGCCTGTGAGACACTGAGCGGTGGACCCAACTAAGCCATCTTGAATCATGGAAAGTATAAGATATTAAATAGGAATTGTTTTAAGCTACTACATTTGTGATAATTTTTTATGCAGTACGGAAGAGTAATATCTACAGGAGAATCTACTCTAGGAATCAACACCCTTGATATTGAGATACATTATATACATATTTAAAGTACAAACTAAAATTATGTAAGCCATCATGGGAGAGATAAAAACAGATTGATGGAAATTTAGAAAAAATAGTGAGAAGTTCTTTCTGAAGGAATCAAGACACTTCATAAAGAGGCAGTTCTGTGTTCATTTAAAAATGAAGGAGTTCCTCTAGGTAAACATGGGAAGGGCATCAGAGCTGACGACTTCTTACATAAATAAAGGCATCTTGGCAGCTGCATGCAGACTAGTGAGCTATTTACATGAGTACGTGAAGTATGTGAAGAGGAATAGTGAGCACTCAGGTTAAAAAGTAGTTTGGAGACTTTTAGATACCTTACATAGTGGGGGGTTATTACTGAAGATGATTTTGATGAGGAGCAAATGGAGATGGTTTTCCACCTACTACTTTTGTGACCTGGCACAAATTACTTCCCTAAGCCTCATTCTTTTCATCTATGAAATGGGTAAAAAAAAAAAAAGACCTACTGTGTAGTGTGGCTTGCAATGACAAAAGTACTAGTTCTCAATGCAGAAAAGGACTGGAGGTTATTATCTATAGCATCTCTGGCCGTAGCATGGAGGCTAACTTGGAGGGAAGAGGATGATAAAGGCAAGTTAGAAGGAATTGTGATGGTTTTAGACCAGTCTCTGTTAGTAACAGTAGGAATAACATGTGAGAGACAGATATGAGACTCTGGAAAGATACAAAGAACCAATATTTCTTGCCAATGTAAAATATTTCTAAATGTGAAAAGAAAGCATTGCAAGATATTAAAAGTTCAAATTAAAAAAAATCTAAAACATCTTTTCATTTCTGGGTCCAGTCATTGTTTGATGTCATTAATATATCCAATATTTTCATTTTCAGAGCTGCCCCAGGCATATTTGGTTTTTTTGCCAATGGAAGTGATTAAATATTTTGAAACATGGAATGATGTGACCACATCTGTTCTTGAAGAACATAAACATGTAAAGGGCAGATAGGGGTCAAGTGTGGCAGCAGTGGCTAGAGTGGTTAAGTACTTCTGTGTAATCTGGTAAAGAGACCATGAGGCCTATAGGAGAGTTATGATGGTGAGAATAGAAAGGAGGTAGTAGTTCCAGACATAATCCATAGGGAGAATTTTAGGAGTTTGGTGAATGAGAGAATATGGGATATAAACATGGAAGAAAAAGAGGTGATTTCAGTGATATCCTTTGGACAGTTTTTATTGGCTTCCAAGAGCAGATTTTGCACATCTGTCACCAACTTCCTGTTTAGTAATATCAAAGAGTTACTTGAATTAGCCATGGTGTGAATAATCACAACATTACAAATTAGGCCTATATTTATGGGAAACTGGCTGCTAAACATGTAGCAGCACACCACCAAATGATTCTGAGTTTTCAAGTGAAAACTAAGCAGCTAGGAAGATGGTAGTTCTATGACTTCAGAAAGGTTAAGTCAAGAGAAGGAAAATTTGAATTGAAAAATGTAAGTGAAGTAAAAGAAGCATGACTTTCTGGTGGCGGAAGGGGAAAAAGATGTTTACTTGAGGACCTCTTGGATTGAGATTCCAGAGGTTAGCACTGTGCTTGATACTTGGTTCTATATTCTTCTACTATCAACTGAATTACTACCTTGGAAGCCGTCCAAAAAATCTATGAGGAAGCTGGAAAAGTGAAATCTGAAGTTAGAACTACATACACAACTATAAAAGGGCATTGTCACAAATCTAGTCGGGGAGTCGGGAGCTGGAATGAAATGTCGTAGATGAGACAAGGGATGAAATGTGAGAATCTGTCACAGGATTGGATGAGTAGTGATTGGTGGGATGCAAAGTTATTCAGACAGTTGGAGCAGAATCTACAGTTAAAGTTTGTCAAAATGTAGCCATTCATAAGAATCACCCAGAGGGTTTGCTAATGCAGATTTTGAGTCTCCACCCTCAGTGATTCTGATCCAGTAGTAGGTTCAGGCAGGAAATCTGCAGCCTGTTGTTTTGGAAACATTGTAGAAGGGATTGAGAAATAACAGGAAATAAAATATGGAACTGCAAGGTGAGGAGCATAGCTTTCTCTTTCCTGCATTATTACAGCAGTCACTGGAGAAGAGAGAAGCATTGGAATTTTGATTGGAATTGGGTTCATGAAGTATACTTTCAGGTTAGAGGTGAATGGAATATGTTGATTAAAAGAGTGTGCAAATTAGAGAAGAGAAAAATACCAATGATGGGCAAAAAAAAAAAAGAGAAAAAATAAGTGGAATGGGACTATGGAGGCAGGGAGAAGTGGTTACATAGTTTTGGAGAAGGCCAGAGAGAGGAAAAATGATGACATTTAAACTAAGTAAAGAAACTTTTGTTAAAGGAAACACTTAAATGTGGAGCACATTGTACCATATTCAGTTGATAAAAGCAACAGTTCTCATTTAATTTGTTCATGTTAATACCAAATAAAATATATTTTACAGAAAAATGAGAGGTTTTCCTTTTAAAACTTAAATTGATTAGTTTTCCACTAAGGTTTAAAATTTCATTCATACCCCAAAGACTTTCTAAAAGGTTTTATAATACTCCCCCTCCCACCAAAGGAAACTTTGCTATAAGCAAAGTTCTACTCTTTTCCTAAAAATGGCTGTATAATTAGGAAATCACTGCTTCATTAGATTAATTGACACCATTCTGAAGATTTCAAAGAGAAAGACATTTTGTATAGGGGATTCATTAGAAAGATGTTAGAAAGTCTGGAGGAGCAAAGAGCAGAAGGAGTTTTACTCAGTTTAGGGAGGATGGAGGCCATCCATCTGCCATGGGCACTGAGCTAACAAAAGATGTTGGTGGCACTGCCATTCGTGCCAAAGAGAAGCCACCCTGCTGCCACTGTAGAAACTGCTGATGGTCCTGGTACCCACAGTCCCAACTATTGCACATGCTAATGCTAGAAGCATAATCATGTCTCCCTTCTTCCTGCTTCTAATCTATTACAGGTATTTCTACAGGCCAAATCCAGCTAACTTCCATTTTGCAAGAGAGTCTTGGGAATACAGTTTGCAAGCTTCTAACCCTTGTGATACTGAGAAGAGTACAGGATGGTTAGAGTGGGACTCAATGCCCAATGACAGACAATATCTTGTATACTCACCTATTCCTCCCCAAACGGGAAAAGTAGGATGCTTGAAAACATAAAAGGACAATTTGAATAATACAAGAAATGCTATAAAAATACAGTGTTGTAAGAGATTAGCTGTATCATAAGATTAGATGTCTCTTTCTGCCTTTTTTGTGACCACTGAGACACACACACATATAAACACACATAAACACGTCTATCTATCTATCTATTTATCTGCCTATCATCTATTTATTTGTCTTCATATTTGTGAGGCAATGAATTTAAAATTTTATTTTATTGAAGGATAGTTGATTTACAATGCTGTGTTAATTTCTGCTGTACAGCAAAGTGACTCAGTTATGCATATATATACATATTCTTTTTCATATTCTTTTCCATTACGGCTTATCAGAGGATATTGAATATAGTTCCCTGTACTATACAGTAGGACCTTGTTGTTTATCCATTCTGTATATAATAGTTTCCATCTGCTAATCTGAGGCAATACATTTTTCGAGAAACTTTCTTAGAAGTAGTTTATTTACACGAGTCATAGCATAGATTTGATAACTCATTAAGTTATTTAGGAACCATTTATGGATAGTTTGCTAGGTCCAATGGGAAATAAAATTGTTGATAATATCAGCTAACTTTTACTGAGAATTGATTTTGTGTTTGGAAATTTTCTAAGTGGTTAATATGCAGTGTCTCAAGACATCCTTACAGCTACCCTATGAGGTAGCTACTCTTATTGTACCCATGCTCCAGATAACAGCAAAGAAAAAAATAGACAGAAGCCAAAGTGGAAAAACGAAGAGTTCTTGCAGCATGCCCAGCATCACATTTCATAAGTGATACAGCAGTCAGGACAATAAGGATTTTATAGTATTATAAGGAAAATGTATTACACATAAAAACATTTTAATAGAAAGTAAAAGCTTCTATGCATCATAAGAATTCAACAGAATGGGTTGAGAAAGTACTTACTTAGAAAAAAATCTTTCCCATGTCGGTATGAATTCCAGCTGTGTCGTCAATATCCAAATATCCTAGTTTTATTCAAATATATTTTATGAAATGTTCTTATTAAAACCACCTGGGGGGCTTCCCTGGTGGCGCAGAGGTTGAGAGTCCGCCTGCCGATGCAGGGGACACGGGTTCGTGCCCCGGTCCGGAAAGATCCCACATACTGCTGAGTGGCTGGGCCCGTGAGCCATGGCTGCTGAGCCTGCGCATCCGGAGCCCATGCTCCGCAATGGGAGAGGCCATAACAGTGAGAGGCCTGCGTACTGCAAAAAAACAAAAAAACAAAACAAAAAAAACCCAAAACCACCTGAAAGGTGTGTGACTGTGTATGGGTATGTGTGAGTTTGTGTGTATGGCAAAATATAAATAATTTTTCAGGACTGCTTTTCTGAAGTGCTTACTTCAGAAGTGATTGAAAAAATTTGCAGTATACTTTTAGAAGGACAATGATATATCATATCTAATGTTGATACCACTAGAGAATTTCTAAATTTAGAAAAAAGAAATATTTTTGTATACTTTAAGGTATGTTGAAGTTTTGCCATGTGGTGTGGAGACCAGCCACAGATGAGCACAGGGTACCACTTCACCCATTTAAGATCATACTATTCTCTGTAAGTTCCTTCATGTTGACCTATGAATGCTAACCATGTCCCAAATCATGCTCTGAGACAGAAGGAAGTTGCTTGATTTAATTCTTTCTGACAGTTCGTGCAAACATCAGGTCAGGATGTCTCAGATAAATTAACCAAATCATGTTCAACTGTAGTATGTCTAATTAAATTACAATATTTAGACAATTAAACACATTCCCACCAATAAAGTGTATTTCCCCCCCAATTTTAAAATTGCGATCATCTACATAACTCATATACAAATTCATGGAGGCAGGTTTTCATGGAGGCAGATTTCATGGGTCTTTCCTTTCTTGGGATGTGAACAAAAAAACCAGAAGCAATTATTTAAATAGATTAGCCATATGACATCAAATAATTCCCTGTAGCATCCTAACAAGAATTAGGATGGATAGTAGAACTTAAAGAAATTGTGAAAGAGGAAAAAAATAAAGTGGAGCAGAGAATGGTAAATCTAGGCTTTCTGAGAGAAGAAATGGGGGTGGAGGCTGATGTGTGCGTGAGTGTAGGGCTAAGACTATATGCCATAAAACATTCAGGTGTGTATATTTATCCAAAGAGTAAGAAGGATGAGTAGGCTTGAAAATCAGAGAGGAAGGGCAAGAGAAATTTCCTCTGAAATTTTGATCAAATGTAACTGGTGTTTTGGTTTTTCCATGATCTCAGACCTTGGGTTACACCTTATGTATAATACCTAAGAATGAATCATTAACTTGGAGAGTTTCTAACCTTCAAAGAAAGGACCTCTCCCTTTTAAGGATAATAAGATGGAGTCTGAAGAATTTTGTTTGTTTGCTTTGTGGTACGCGGGCCTCTCACTGCTGTGGCCTCTCCCGTTGCACAGCACAGGCTCTGGACGCGCAGGCTCAGCGGCCATGGCTCACAGGCCCAGCCGCTCCGCGGCATGTGGGATCTTCCCAGACCGGGGCACGAACCCGTGTCCCCTGCATCGGCAGGTGGACTCCCAACCACTGCGCCACCAGGGAAGCCCTGAAGAATTTTTGATCAATGTAAGGGTCAAGGAGAATCAATATTAATGTCTGTACTATTTTATATATTTCTCTGGGGAAACTTCACATTTTTTTGTTTTGTTTTGTTTTGTTTTCATGTTATCTTCACCATAACTCTGTGAAGTGGGAAAGACAAATATTACACTCCTCATTTTATAGATGGGAATCTGGGGTCCATTAAGGTCAAATGACTTGGCCAAAGTTGAATGATCAAGATTAGAACCCTAGGCTCCTAAACTTCGTCTAGATATCTTTCTAGCACACCCCAATACCTCCTATTTAGGCCTCTTGAAAACAGGTTTGTGACATAACTGTAAGACAAGTTTTCTTCTTTTGGACAAGTTCTTTTTGTTTGCTTTATTTTCCTTAATTAAGAATTTTGAGAGCACTAACACCTTAGTGTATGTACAATGGATTTTTCCTATTAGGTAACTCTGCCCTTTGCTTCACCCGCCACACAGCTGGGCTAAGTAATTCTAAAGGAAGGTTGTCATGCCAAAGACTCAAGGAAAAGTAGGTTAAGTTAAAATCAATTTATTAAAACAAATCCAGGTTTTTTTCATTGGTTACACTTTTTAAGAGTCCCTTGGTTACATATTAAGGTGTCCTTACCACAGAAATAAATAATAATTTTATGTGCTTGGATACACAGCAAAAAAGTAAAAAAGATTACACTTTCTGAAAATGTGACTGTTTACAAAGCCCTAGAATGTGTACTTCCAAAAAGCTTAGAGACCAAACTCATAAAAACACAAACAACAGTGCTTTAACACATAGAAGTATCAGACTGTAGAAGAGTTATTTTGACTATTAAATAATAATGCCATCATTTTTTCTCTTAATGATTGACTTAGTTGGTTTATTTGGGAAGTCTCTATCCATCTCAGAGATGGATTTGTTCCAAGTGTTCATTAGGAAAAAAAAAAAAAAAAAAAAAAAAAATATATATATATATATATATATATATATTCATCAAGCAAAGATTAAGGTCTAGTTTTGTTTTCCTCTGGACTAGAACTTGGCTTGTTTTGCCCCACATGAGATGAAACTCTCCCTGCAATCTAATCTGTTCTTGTAGAGAGGATTCATAGCAGTCAGTTCTAAAAGATCTGCTCCTCCCAAAAGTCTGTTCTCTTTAAATAGAATCCACTGAAATAACACTGGGGTTTATATTTCACTCATAGCACATAAACATTGACAGTTTTGAATTAGAATACTAGGTTTTTCTTAGATGTTTCAGTGAATTTACAATGTTGAGTTAACTGAAACCTGAAAAAGGAGAGACTAATACTGCTGCTCTAATAAGTGCTGTGGAATAATATGGGTCCCTTTAATGGTCCAAGGATAGGTGGTAACGTATAACAATTTCTAAACACATAATGTGACTCTAGGACCAAACTCTCTACTAGGTGGTATACTAAGCTTTAGTATTTGGAGAGCTGAGTCAGCAGACAGCTTTAGCCAGAATGCCCAGAGAAGGGACTGATAGACTGTCAGAACAGAATGTAGACAAAACAAAAACTCAGCAAACTGGGAAATATGGTGTTGGTCTATGTGTTTGTTTTGATTTGCTTGATAAATATGTTTATGTTCATTGAGTAAAAGACAAATAGTGGATTGAGGCACTAGTGAAAAGTGATTTGGTCTTCTGTTTGCCTGGGTAATAGCTAAATGGTGAATTTTTTAATTCTATATTACAAAGTAGGTTTGGAACCACAACAGATATCCCTTGAGGGTAATACAGTACTAGAAAACACTATGACCTGCTCAATAGATACAAAAGAAATTTCTATTCAAAAAGTACTAGAAAAAAAATTCTCATCGCTTGTCATTCTCGGAAGTCATAACTGGGCATGGGTTTCCAAGAAATCTCTATGTCCACCTGACAAAGAATCTTAGCTAGCGATTTTCAAATCATCCTGCTCCTCAAGTCAGCCTAGTGGCTCTGAGATGACAGCAACATACTTCTCTGGTGGAATAAAGGCAGTTTCTCCATAGGTGGCTCATCTTCAGTTTCCTGGCATTTATTTCTACTCTTGAAAGGACCTGAATATTATACTGTGAGATTATGGCAGCTTGGGTAACAGGCACTTCCTCTGAATTGTTGCATGGAGATGAGGAAAATGATGATAACTTATACATAATTTACATATAACAACTCACCCTCAAAATCACCTCATATAACAGAGAAAGCAATTGAGACACAGAAATTGGGGTGCTCACTCAAGCTAATTCTTCTGTCCAGGCAGTCTGATGCCAGAGACTGTGTTCATCTGCAATACTCTACAGCCTCGAGGGAAGTGTGGGAAGAAGTCTCGGTGTGTTTTATGGCACCCTACTTCCTCTGTGATGACGTTATAACACTTCCTTGCACACTCTGTCCTCTAACTTGGAGATTTCTATACTAAATCTGCTCTTTTGTCTACTTAAACTTCCCTAACATTCTCTCATGTAGAAGTTTCTACTCTTCAAGTGTTCATTCTTCAGAAATACAAAGCATAAGAAAACTCTACTACCTCAGTAAAATGGAACTCAGTTGCAGGAAGGAAAAGAATTTTGATTAAATGTATTCACCCTGAATGAGAAAAGCTATGGGCAAGCTTGTATTTGTATTATCAAAAGGAGCAAGAGTTATTCAATTACTCTTGAATGGATTGAATTTCAGGCAAGATTTACAAGGTTTAAAACATATAGATATATTAGGTTAAGCTACATTTAATGGCTATTTTTAGGGCAACAATGATCAAATATCAGCTATCTTATTTGGTTCAACCTAATCATGTAAGGTCAAGGAGAAGTTTCTTGATGCTCCCTGAAACCAAGTACACCCAACCAGATTTACTTGATGACATGACTAGTGCTTAAGATCAGTCCAGGCACAGGCAAGAGCCTCTGGTGCTGTCTACTAGGTCCCAGGGTGAGTTTTAGAGAGCTACCACTTTTTGCTACTCACCTGCTTCATTAGCCAAGGGAGAGAAAAGGGATTATATGCTGTGAAGTAGCTACCCCACCAGCAGGAGGCTACCCTGAGAAGTGGTTTTCTGCATACTGCTTGCAATGCTGAGCCCTTGTTCGGATCATAGAGACACTTCCTCAAGAGGTTGCGAGCAATAAAATCGGCTATTTGCCCAGCTATCTTACTTGATCCATTAGAAATGCTTCAAGTCACATTTAGATAAATCTATAGTGAAGTGTATACAGGGAAGTTTGTAAATGTGTTAAAAATTTCATAATGTCTGTGAAAAACTTCTCTGTTTTAACTTGATAATATTTGGATTTTAAAATATGAATGACCATATATTTGCTTGTGTGTGCATATATATGCACTCACACACATACACATATACACGTGCACACAATGTTGTCCTTGAAATGGACCCCAGATTAAGAGGTAAACACCCATGTATCCAGATGTTCAACACCCAAACCAGATTGTTCTGTAGTATATTCAATGATAATCCAGCTTCATAAGGATACAAAGATGGTTTTGTAACCCTGTTGAATCATTGAAGAAAAACTAAATTGTTTTCCGTAAGATTTAAATGTTAATTCTATCTTGAACAACAGTATTTAGGGTTTTGAGAGGATTACATTTTCATCTACTCATCACACCTCCAGAAATTTCTGTCCCTGAATCATTCTTGATCAAAGAGCCTTTTGTTCTTTTTCCACAGGTAGCTAGACTGTAGCTGAGTATAGTAGGTATGGTCCCCTGAAGTCCTGTTTTGATTTCCAAAAGACTGTCTACTCCTTCTCTTATGGAATATGTTTGACTTTGGCTACAGGCCTCAATAAGGAACACATCAAATGCTAGGAATAAGCAGGTAATCCTCATGTAAACTGATAGCCACCCAGCTGAACTTGTAAGAAAAACTCACAGGCACACAGTCAAGTAAATAATCACAAGAGTAGTATTTTTTTATATATGTGTTTGCTCTAGTCAGTCACTCCCTCTATTCATCTTGGTTCCCTTTAGCATCTGCTAGATTTCTCATGAAAAACATTTCCAATGTTATTCAGCTATTATTATTATCTACTGAGATAAGTTTGGGGGCCATACAATTTTTTTTTTTTTAAATAAAGAAATAGATCATTTCAAACATGTAATTTCTCTAGGCTTATTCAAACTGGGGGAAGTGTTAGCTTTAGAAGAAAGTAAGGAAAAATCTATGACTCTGGCTTTTATTTTTTTTCCTCTGCCTTGCTTTCTCTACCAAAAGGAGCATGTGGTAAAGTGCTTGTGTCACAGACACTGGCCTTTTCTTCTTGTGGAAAAAGGAGCTGCTGTTTTATGGTGGCCTGGAGGCTGGGAGGAGCTTGCTGCCAGGAGCTGCTGCTCTCATGGCTTCACCAAGCAGACAGCACCAGCAGGGGAGCCCAGGGGGCTGGGTCTGCTCACCATTTGCTCAGTAACCTGAAGCTCAGGCTCTCTGCTCTCTGGGACCTTCCTCTTTCTTTCCTCTTCCTTTCTCTCTTTTCCTCTGGTGCCTCTTAATCAGAAACTTTGCGAAAAGTTTATCAGAGGTTTCCCGTTGCAGTTGGAAAGGGCAGTTTTCTTCATTTGTATTGGACTTGACATACCTGGCATGTATGTATAGGTGTGTCAGGTTATTATATTTAACCCACCAGATTTTTAGGCCGCATACAGAACTTTGATTTCTCTGCTATTGCTGCAATTTTATTATTCATATTAGCCATACGATTTAGTGAGAAAAGTGTTTACAGGAGTGGCAGGCTCTGAAAGAAATCTTGGTTCTGCTACTTAAGGATCTTGTCAACTTTTCTGGGCCACTATTGTTACATCTGAAAAATGCAGGACTAAGATAAACACAGAAAGATTATAGAGGAAAGAGCCCAGTTCATATATGGCACTCACCCATCTCTGTTATTTGTGTTATTACAAAACTAATTGTATAGCATGCTAGATAAAAGTGGAACTATCTTGTGGTTCTTATAAAATATTAACTAAATGCATAAAAAATATTTATCCCATCTAAACTCACTTCACTTTATTATGTTAAAATATTAAATAAGGATGCATTTTGGCAATACTTGGAGAAATAAAAGTTATTTTAAATCAGATTACATTTAGAGGTAAACTTTCAAATAAATGATTTCCTAAAATTAAAAAACAAAATCTTAAGTGGGTTTTTTCAAGCCTTAACTCCAAGTGATTTTTACCTATAATTGCAAAGAGATTTTCAAATTTGAAAATATATTTAAAAACCTCAGAAACTAAGAATGTGTTTCATATTACTTGATCCTTAGTGTTCAGAATATGACTCTTGAACCAGCAACATTGGCATCACCTGGGAGCTTGTTAGAAATACAGCATTTAGGCCCAAATCAGGACCCAAGTAGCAGACTCTGCATTTCAGCAAGGTGATTCATATGCACATTATTTAGCCATATGTACAGTATTACATCTGTAGATGGACACTCATTCAGCATTGTTTGAATATACCAAGTGATGAGAAAGTCTTTGTGTTTGAGGCAGCTCATACCATTAGTAGGTAATCTAATCATTAGAAATTTCTTTCTTGTTGGTCAAACGGATAAAAATGTCTCCCCTTCTGTAACTTTTACTAATTTAATTGTCTTCTTATTTCTAAGCAAAACAGTCACAATTCTAGTCAGAAAAGTGGCAGTAAAACATTTTAAGAGAAAAAAAAATCACATTTTCAATTAGTCTTTTTGGTTTACACTAGGGATGGACAAGCTACTGCCCAGGGCCAAATCTGGCTGGTTGCCTACTTTTTTTTTTTTTTTTTTTTTTTTTGCGGTAAGCGGGCCTCTCACTATTGTGGCCTCTCCCGCTGCGGAGCACAGGCTCCGGACGCACAGGCTCAGCGGCCATGGCTCACGGGCCCAGCTGCTCCACGGCATGTGGGATCTTCCCGGACTGGGGCACGAAACCGTGTCCCCTGCATCTGCAGGCGGACTCTCAACCACTGCGCCACCAGGGAAGCCCTGGTTGCCTACTTTTGTAAATAAAGTTTTATAGAACCACAGAAATACCCATTTGTTTACACATTGGCTCTGGCTGCTTTCGTGTTACAATGGCAAAGTCAAGTAGTTGCAACAGAGACACTGTGGCTTGAATGTCTAAAATATTTACTATTTGTCCCTTTACAGAAAAAAGAAAAAGACTTCTAAATCCTGGTCTACATGAAGCATTCCCATTTCTCCAACAACAATTTTTTTTATCAAACCTCATGCATGTGTCAGGTTCTGTGCTAGCGGTTGGAGTTTCAAAAATGGAATGAGACCCTGCCTTCAAGCAGATAATCCTCAGCATATTCTTTCTTTTATACTATTACTTATAAATATCATCTTAACTATGGTGCCTAGATTTAAACCTCAAATGAGATTTAATGAGTATAGAATAGGAGTATCTTTATTAAAGCAGAATATGTGCAGAAACAAATATTCATTCTGACATAAATTTGTAACTTCTCTTGCTGACACCTCATATCATTTTTGTATATTTAGCTCGTATCCAAATTTTTGAACATCAGGCATTTCCAGTTAGTAAATATATGTGTATGTGTGTGCCCATGTGTGTTTTGTGAACCTCTTTTTTGGCCAGTTCTCTTTCATCCTGTCTTTGCTGAATTAATTAATTTTTAAATAAATGCAACATAGTTAAATAGAAGGAACCTGTGGAATTAGGTAGAACTAAACCTGAGATGAGGGTTAACTGTGCCTCTTTGTATTTTTATTTTTGGGGAAAATACTTACTTTTTAAGAAACTAGTTTCCTAATTTATGTAAAGGTAATAAAATTAGTAACTGCCTTACAGGATTTTGGAAAATAGCAATAGAGATGGTGCCTACTTGTACTTCCTGGCCCTAGGAAGACCTCAATAAATAGAACTTATCTTAGCATGTTCAGGTACTTTTTTCTATTCTGCGTAATAATGGTGAATCTTGAATGCTAACTCAGTTAGCTTTGCATGAAAAACTGGATGAGTTTTGTTCCTAAATATTCAATCAATTTAGCTATAAATGTTCAATGAAAGAAGGCCCAAGAGCAGAACCTTAAAGTACATCAACTATTTCTTTCTTCTGGGCAGTGATTTTTTTTAACCTTTTATTTTGACATAATTGTGGATTCTCATACAGCTGTAAGAAATAATACAGAGAGGTCTCTGTACCTGTTATCCAGTTCACACAATGGTAACTAAGTATAGTGCAATATCACGGCAGGGAAGTTGGCATCCATTGATGTATTCAGATGTCACCATTTTACAAGCATTTATTTAAGTATATGTTTGTTCCTATGTTTACTCCTTATGTTTTTTACCACATGTGTAGATTCGTGTGATTACCCAAGATACAGGATATTTCCAGCCTGTGCTACTTTTTTGTAGTCACATTTACTTCCCTACCATCCCCACTTCCTTTGTAACTCCTGAAAATCACTAATCAATTCATTTCTATAAGGTTGTCATTTCAAAAAGTTGTATAAACGAAACCATAGAGTATGTAACTTTTTGAGGTTGGCTTTGAGATCAGTTTAAGGTGCCATGTGTATCAATAGTTCATTCCTTTTTATTGCTGAGTTAGGCCAGTAATAGTAAAAGAAAAAAAAAAATTCCTCTTATTTAGAAATCCCAATTATTAGTAGTGCTTCCTTGAGTCACTCTGGATAAAGGGCTCTGAGCCCAGTTTAATTGTTTCCTCCTGGCCGCTATTCAGGAGTACAGCACACTTAGACAAAATGGAAAAAATCAACTCCTCTAGGCTAATTAAGATATATTTCTGCTTGAAATTAAGAAATGGTATTCTCTGTTTTATGTTTAACAACTCTCTTAAAAAGGCAGAAAATGTTAGTTTGTCCTGACTTTTTCTTAGTCACCTCATCCTGGATCCTAGTGACCTTCTCTTATTTCTTTCTGCAGAAAGAGAGTGCAAAGGATCATGGGAGAGGAGATACTTAGCATCGTTCAGCAACTTTCCCAGCTTGATGCTCACGATTCTGACTCCACACCACCAAGTAAGTCTCTGATACCAGCTGAGGGTCCTACAATTCAACCCAATTCTGACACTTTCTACCTGGGGACAGCATCATTTTCTACAAGGTAAGGGCTCAGTCCTGTAAGACTGGCGTCTCCTTCAGATGAAAGTCCAGGTTGTTACCTGTGCTTTTTTTTCAACTGGTTATAGATCAGAGGATTCCATGACCCCTTCCTTGGGTTCAATTAATTTGCTAGAGCAGCTTGCAGAACACAGGAATCCAGTTTACTTATTATATTACCAATTTATTTCAAAGGATATCAAAGGATACAGAATCAACAGCCAGATGAAGAGATACCATATGGTGAAGTCCCAAACAAAGGAGCATCTGTTCTCATGGAACCTGGGCCTGCCATGGTGGCATGTAGAAGCATTCTAGTTCACCAACCTGGAAACTCTCTGAACCCATCCTTCTGGGTTTTTATGGATTCTTTGTTACATAACCTTGATTGATTAAATCCTTTGCCAATGGCAGTTGATTCAACCTCCAGTTCCTCTCCTCCCTCCACCTCCCAGAGGGCAGGGAGTGGGAATGAGAGTTCTAATCCTCTAATCACAAAATTGGCTCCATAGGCAACCAGACTCCATCCTTAGATAATTTCAAAAGTCACCTCATTAAGATAACAAAAGACACCTTTATCACTCTTACCACAGGAAATTCCAAAGGCTTTAGGAGCTCTGTGCCAGGAATTGCAACTATGACCAAATATACATTTCTACTGTAAATATCACAGATGCAAAAAGTAAACTAGTGAATCTAAATAGGCTCAGTAATTTAATCTATAAATGGTAGAAGTAATTACTGCTCTATGAAGTTAGGAGGATCAGAACAATTAATATATGTGGGATTGAGTCATTAGCTAAAACTTGTAATAGAAGTATGAATATTGATATACATGGCAATAATAACATCTCTTCAGGAATTATTTGTGCTTATGCCCCCAACTTACCTTTGAGCCCCAACCCAGGTCCCCCTCATTCCCTGTTGGAGGAGAGTTTCCCTTCCACAGGTCCTAGGGTTCATCTTTATACTGGATTCTTCTTTATACCTGCCTCCACTTATTTTTGTTTCTCTGCTCTCCTCCCTTAAAGACTGGCTGTAGAGTGACAACCTATGTATTCGGTTTCCTCTCTTTGAGACCCCCAAAGAAATACATAAGAACTTATGTAGTTTCAATAGTTGTAATTTATAATCAAGCCCAACTGAGAAACAGTCAAGGAATAAACCACTAGCAGCATCTACAAATTTAGAGTAGTTTCCAGTTTACAGAATCTTACAAAATTGTCTGCATTATGGATCCTAGTTCATAGTTCTTGACTTATTTTTGAAGCATCAAATGGAAGCCCTTTCAGATTTGTTATCCCAGTTTTTTTTTTTTTTTCCTGATGATACTACTTCCTACATTAAATACCCTTCTCTTAAAGAAAACCATAACCTAAATAGCAGTTAAAGGGGTAAAAACAGATCTTGTTCAGGAACTACTGTAATGGGGGGAAAAGTCACCTCCTTATAGAACTGAGCTCAACTCTGAATACAACAGGAACAAGTGGGGATTTATAGCCAAGGAGAAGATTGGGATGGGGCTAAGGGTCAGTGGATGGAAAATGACAGAGAGGAGACATCAAGGGTGGAGGGAGCTCCTCCTAAACTGACCTAATAGGATGCTCACTGAAGGCAGAGTAGGGTGATCTGATATGGAGGGTGATTAGACACCAAGGATGAGGGATTCTCTCTATACTGACTTAGCAGGATTTATGCTAAAGCTGGGTTATGCTGTCCCAAGAAAGATGAAGGCCAAGGCAGAAGCTTAGTGAAAAAGTGGGCTCAGAGGAGCCTGACTAAAGTTTGGTCAAGGAGAGAGTCTTTGTCACACCTTAATTTAATTGTGCTCCTTGCCAAAAACAGGCCTGAAGAGTGAATTCAGGAAAATAATAGGCAACCTCTTATCTCATGAAGATAATTTATATTGCTAAGCATCTTCGGAGTAAGTGACATCAATCTAAAAATGATAGTGCTGTTACTTTATGACAATTCACACAAAAAAAGAAAGAGGGTTTATTAACTATGATTTAAAAAAGGAAATGAACTTCCTGAAAGAGTATAGTATTGATGTACTGATGCAACATAATTACATCTTTCAAAAACCTGAATCGTGAAAGAATATTTATTAAATTGACTAAGACAAATAATTTGGAGTACTTAGCTAAATGGACGGGATTTATTATTCACTAAATTATCATAGGCAGCTGGCTGAGCATCAGTACATTATTATTTCCCCAAATTGTATATTATTAGGCACTGAACTTCTTTTTATTGAGCTAGTATATATACCAAATCCATTAAATTCATTATCTCATGAATCTTTACAGGAACCAAATTAGATGGATGCCATCTCCATTTTACAACTGACGATAATGAACAAAACTGGCATTCAAACCTAGGTTTATAGGCTCTGAAGATGGTGATCTTCTTATTCTGCTAAGCTGTCTCCCTGTCATAGATTGGACAATTGGACCCAGCACTCCCCTTCCCTCCTCTATACCCATAAAGCAACCTTGTTGTGGCAGAACATGTTTGTTTGTCTGTTTTTCTTATGACTTTGGACTTAGCCATACAACTTGCTTTGGCCAATGGCATGGGGGTGGAAGTATTATCATATATTACTGAGCCTACATTTTAAGAGGCCTGTGTGCTTATGCTTGTACTATTATATCTCTGTCACCTTGGCTATTCTTCTAGTCCAAGAAGGATGAGAGAACAAATCAGTAAATCTAGGAAAATTCCAAATATCCTAACATTCAAGTGTAATTATCTTCAATAGATGAAAATTTGGACCAGATTTAGAGAAGTTGCCTAGAGCTGATCCAAGCTCAATTGTAAAATACTAGAAGCATTATGAATTGGACATAGTTTATATGTCTTTTTAGCACTTGAAATCTTCCTACATGGGATTCCCCACTTTATGTACCGCAGTGGATGCTAAAGATTGACTTTCACTGTAGAAACCAAATCCCAAACAAAATTAAACAAGAAAACAAAGCAAAAGAGACTCATTTCTCACACATGCCCCCACTCCTTGCAGTTGAACATGGCCAATTAAACAAAAGCTGGCTCAGATTTAGAGTAGGGACCCGGGAATACAGAGAATTCCTGCCCTGACAATGATGACAAGGAAGCAACAGCTCCCGATCATAGGGAGACCATGGCCATGATGCTGATGATGGAATTCAGTGATGAGCAACCAGTGGCTAGGACCAGGGTCAGAGTTTGGAACAATTCAGTCTCCAGTATTTGGGTTATGGCAGTAGTATCATGATGTCCTCACTGAATTTGCTTTGTGGCACCATTCTGCCTGACCTCTCTGGTCTCTGCCTGTTTTCTCAGTCTGTTCACCATTAAATCCAGCAGTTTTGTGAGCTAGTCCATATCCTCTGAATAAATTCCTTCTCTTCCAAAATCAGTCTTGCTATTTATAGCTAATAATTTGACATATGCTCATTAAAGGTGTCAAAAAAAAGATTGTCTCTGTAACAGATATTATTTGATGTCATTATTGAAGTATGGTCAATACACCAAAAAGCAAAACAAAACCAAACAAAACCCAAGTATCATTCAAAAGTTTGAAGGGCAGGTGGTTGCCAGGGGCTGGATGGCAGGGTAATGAGAATTTGTTTTTAATGGGTATTAAGTTCTGTTTTGCAAGAAAAAAGTTCTGGAGATTGGCTGTACAACAATGTGAATGTACTTGACACTACTGAACTGTACACTTAAAAATGGTTAAGATAGTAAATTTTATGTTATGTGTATTTTACCATTATTTAAAAACTTAAATTAGTTAAAAAAAATGTTTGGGGCTTCCCTGGTGGCGCAGTGGTTGAGAGTCCGCCTGCCGATGCAGGGGACGTGGGTTCATGCCCTGGTCCGGGAAGATCCTACACGCCACGGAGCGGCTGGGCCCGTGAGCCATGGCCGCTGAGCCTGCGCATCCAGAGCCTGTGCTCCGCAACGGGGGAGGCCACAACAGTGAGAGGCCCACGTACCGCAAAAAAAAAAAAAAAAAAAAAAAATATTTGACACCAAATTATTGCAAGTTACAAAATATGTGATACATATTTTCTCTGGAATCAGTCAACAAAAATATGAACAACAAATTACCCAGGACAAGAGCTAAATGGATCTAATATTAAAACATAGCTAATCTTTATAAAAATAATAATTGGAAAGATAATATAATGAAAAGAAAGCCTTATTTACAATAATACCCAAAGAGTTTAAATACCTATTAAATACAGTGAATTTATAAAGTAGAGCTTGAATAAAGCAAAAGAGAGACCTTATTCCTACTTATTTAGATTCATTCTTAGGTAGGTGATTCACTATAGTAAGAATAACAGTTTGTAAATTATACTGTAAATTCAATACAATTGCAGATAAATAACCAACAGATGTTTCCTTTTTGGAATTTGAGAAAATAATATTAATATTTATTAAGACAAATATACATGCAAGAAATTTTCTTAAAAAAGAAAATAATGATGTGCGAGCAGGCAATATATTATACTACAAAACTACAACAATTAAAATGTGTTAGCACTTGTATAGATATAAACCAACTGTCAATGAAAGAAAATAGACTGACCAGAAATGAAAACATGTAGGAATTTAGTATATGATAACAATAGCACTTCAAATACGTGGAGAGGGAACATATTATTGAGTAAATGATGTTGGGACACACGATTAGCCATTTCAATAATTTCAAAATGAATCAAATATTTCCCTGTAAAATATGAGGCCGTAAAATTGCTAGGTGAATATAAGTAGTAGGTTAAAAAAAAAAACCATAAAGGAAAACATTGATAAATATGACTACTACAAATAACAGCAAGAAACAAACTTGGAATAACAACGACACCATAAACAAATCCCTCAAATAAACTGACAACTGATAATCTAGTATCTACAATATACATCTGGGAAAATTGCCGATTTTCCTTACATACAAAGAGTTAATACCTATGACTAGGGGGATCATACAAATATGATTTCTAATAAGCACAAAAATTGCTCAGACTTATGTATTACTTATTAAAATATCCATAAAACATGAGATATTAGTATATATTACATAGGATATCTGACAAAGATGAAAATGTCTGTTGGTCTCCTGTATCAGGAGTGTGAGAGAATAAAACCTTTGTATACAGAATGATGTAAAATTTTGAGGCAGCAAAATTGCATTATCCATCAAAATTTTAAATGTTGACTACTCTCAATGCCATTTTGAGATATTTATATGATGGAGTTACCCACACAAATTCACGAAGTTATATGAATAAGGATGTTCACTGAAGCATAGGTTGTATTTACAAAGAATCCTGGAAACCACCTCATTCTCCATGAACAGAAATTAATCACAGAAGCTGACGTCCATATCCTGTTCCTATTAAAAAGAGTGAATTGTTGTCCATTGACAGATAAATGGATAGAGAAGATGTGGTATATTTATACAATGGAATATTACTCAAACATTAAAAGGAATGAAATAATGCCCTTTGCAGCAATATGGATGGACCTAGAGATTATCACATTAAGTGAAGTAAACTAGGCAAAGATAAATATCATATGATATCACTTATATGTGGAATCTAGAACAAAATATACAAATAAACGAATGTACAAAACAGAAATAGACCCAAAGACACAGAAAACAAATTTATGGTTACCAAAGGAGAAAGAGGGGAGATGGATAAATTAGGAACTTGGAATTATCATACACACTATATATATAGAATAGATAACCAACAAGGACCTACTATAGCACAGGGAACGATACTCAAAATTTTATAATAACCTATAAAAGAAAATAATCTGAAAAAAAAGGTATATATGTATGTATAATTGATTCACTTTGCTGTACACCTGAAACTAACACAACATTGTAAATCAACTATACTTCAATAAAAAAGTTAAAATAAAATTAAAATAAAATTAAAGCTTAAAAAAAGAGTGAACTGTATCTGAAAGAATCAATTTGCTAATATGCCAATGATATATTATTGAGTGGATAAAGAAGCTACAGAACGGCATAAGTATAACTTTCTGAAAAGATAGACAAAAACAAAGAAAGTTTTGGCATTTGCACTGGATAGAGAAAAAGGTGACTTTCATTCTTATGGTTAGTACATTTAATAATGTGTATTTTTTTCCAAGAAGCTGTATTATTTTTTGATGAAAAATATCAATTTATGATTAATTATCTAAAATATTCCACATTTACCTAATTACAGAGCTTGGGTGGTAATTCATCAGAATTTACTGATTATCACTTCTAGGATTATGGTAAAAAGTTTTAAAGATAGAGATATATTTGCTTTCTCTGTCTCAAAATATTGCAGTCTGTCATGTGTGCTACTTACAGAGCATTTTTTCTCCTGTAACCCACAGGCAGTCAATAACACCACTCAGAGTTATTGCTCAGACATTGTCTTACTTACTTACTTACCTTGCAGAAAATAGGACTAATGTCATAACACCCATACTTCATTTGTCAATACCTGGACTTGCTGTTTCTTTCTTGAGCTTGTTAAGTCCATTGGTAAATTGTTTCCCCAACCATTTAATGAGAACTTGGAATTATCTCACATTCTTTCTCATGTGTGTTTTTACCTCTTCTTGCTCTGAAAACAATTCTGAAAACAAATTTTGACCATCAATAGCTTTGCTTCCAATGCCATCATAATATTTCATAACATTTCTTTTTGCTGACATCTTGAACCCTTTAAGATGTCTGCAAGTAGTATCTCTTTTCTTGCTTGATATTCTTCATTGATGTGAGGCATACCTGTACAAATCTATCCTTCTGTACTTGGCTGTGTGATACTAAGCCTGGCTTCTGTTAACCTCTTTCCTGCTTTGGCAGGGAGCTCACCAGTAAGCTTGGCCATCTCTCTAAGATCGAAAAGTTGAAGGGACTGATTAAGGAAATACAGACTATCTTGTTTGTTTTCTTTTCCAGTTTTTGCTTCCTATTTCTATTAGCATCAATACAAGAACAATTTCTCACCTTGCAGTGCTGTTGTTTCAATAGTAGCATTTGTGGCTTTCCCGCACTCATAACCACACCTCACTGTTGCCTCTCAGAGACACATGTACCCACCAAGTGATCCTTCTTCCTTAGAGATATGGATTTCAGCTTTCTGGGGGCACTTTCCCCAGGACTCTAAATTTTAATAATTTCAAGTGCTTCTCTTTGCCCCACAAGCCCTAGGGACGATACTTTCTTCCTACAGTTGCTGTCTCTGGAATACTTTTAACTTTTTACCTTTTCAGTTCTTCAAAACCCAATGAGCAGCTTTTTGTATTAACTTAAAATACACACACACACTTTTTTGAGGTATGATTAACATACAAAGAGCTGTATGTCAATATTAAATATGTATATATTTAATGTATACAACCTGATAACTTTGTATATATGTCACTGCAACCATCACCACAATCAATGCCAAAAATATATCCACCACCCCAAAAATTTCCTCCCATACTCTTTTATTTTGTTTTTGTTTTTGTTTTTGTTTTTGTGACAAGAACTACCCCAGAGATTTTCCCTCTTAGCAAACTTTTAAGTATACAATATAGTATTTTTAACTATAGACACTGTGCTGTACATAGCTCTCTATGACTTATTCATCTTGTATAACTGAAACTCTTTACCCTTTGACCAACATCTCCCCATTGCCCCTTCCCTCCAGCTCCTATTAACCACCCTTCTATGCTCTGCTTCTATGAGTTTGACATTTAGATACCTTATGTAAGTGGGATCATAGAGTATTTGTTCTTCTGTGTTTGGTTTATTTCACTTACTCTAATGTCTTCAAGGTTCATCCATATTTTTACAAATGTCAAGATATCCCTTTTTTCTAAGGCTGAATAATATTCCATTTTATGTAAATACCACTTTTTCTTTATCTATTTATCCATTGATGAACATTTAGGTTGCTTCTACGTCTTGTTTATTCTGAATAATGTGGCAAAGGACATGGGAATGCAGATACCTCTTTGAAATTCTGATTTCAATTCCTTTAAATATCTACCCAGAAGTGGGATTGCCAGATCATATGATGGTTCTATTTTAATATTTTGAGGGAAACTCCATACTATTTTCTATAGTGGCTGAACCAATTTACATTCCCACCAAGAGCGTACAAGTATTCCTTTTTCTCCACAACCTCATCAACACGTTATCTTTTCTTTTTTCTTGATAATAGGTATCCTACAGATGTGAGGTGAAATCTCATTGTGGTTTTGATTTGTATTTTCTTGATGATGATTAGTGATGTTGAACATCTTTTCACATACCTGTTAGCCATCTGTATGTCTTCTTTGGGAAAATGTCTATTTATGTTCTCTATCCATTTTTCAATTGGGTTATTGGTTTCATTGCTACTTAGTTGTGTGAATTCCTTGTATATTTTGGATATTTACCCCATATATGTTGTTTGCAAATATTTTCTCCCATTTTAGGTTGCCTTTTCATTTTTGCCGATGGTTCTCTTTGCTGTGCAAAAGGTTTTTAGTTAAAAGAAAATCTCATTTGTCTATTTTTGCTTTTGTTTCCTTTTGCTTTTGTTTCCCTATGTTTGCTTTTGGTGTAATATGCAAAAAAACAAACAAAAACAAACATTTTCAAGAACAATGTCAAAGAGATTTTGTCTATGTTTTCCTCTAGGAATTTTGTAGTCTAAGGACTTAGATATAAGTCTTTAGTCTATCTTTAGTTCTTTTCTTGTGTATAGTGTAAGATAGGTCAAATTTTATCCTTTTGCAAATCTTTTCAGCACCATTCCTTGAAGAGACTATCCTTTCCCTACTTTGTATTCTCGGAACCATTGCTGATGATCAGTTGACAGTGAATGGGTGAAGTTGTTTCTGAGCTCTGTATTCTGTTTCATTGGTCTATATGTATGTTTTTATGTTGGTATATACAGTTTAGATTACTGGAGATTTATAATATATTTTAAACTCAGGAAGTGTGATGCTTGCAGCTTTCTTCTTGCTCAATATTGTTTCAGCTATTCAGGGCCTTTTGGGATTCCATATGAATTTAGGATGTTATTTCTATTTCTCTAAAAAATTCCATTGAAATTTTGAAATATGGAACACCTCGATATTTTTATTTTAGATTATTTATTTCTGAATGTATGAGTTGAGGATGAAGCATTGGTGTAACATTGGTACAGTTTGGACTATATCAGCAATCACTTTCGATTGGCTGATTGCTTATGTCTCTTCTGGCTCTGCTTCTGTCTGATCCTCTCAGTATCACTTTCATTTTATGATGGATTGCTGCTGGGTCATCCAATCTTAGGATATAATTAGTCTGAGAGAACACACCTCATGGTGGGCATCTCAGATTGCATGGTCACTTTCCATCCATGGCCATTTTGTCTCTATGTGTCCCAGTATCACAACAAAAGTTACTTTTCAAATGGTACTTAGTTTTCTACTGAATATGGCCTTCCTACAGAAAGCTAGGGTTCTATATTTTTATACCCTTATTGAGACTAGACATAAACTCCTCAGGGTATACTTCTCCACCACAGGTACCTCTAGAACAACAGAAACTGCCAAGTCCTATGAGTGGTTGGCAGGGTTGCTGGCCCACAAACCACTTCAGGGTCTTTTCTTGCTCTGGTTAACTCAGAGCTGTCAGCCTTCCATTACTATCTAGAAAAGATATCCATAGAAGCAGTACTTTTCAAAAGTAATATGTAGCGCTCCTGAACTCTAAGGTACATAGCAAGCTTCAGTCTTCTTTCTTAGTGCTGGGAGGTGTAAGATGAAATAATTGGTTCCTTTCTTTGGAGGGTGTGTTTTGGAATATCCAAAATCACTGAACCCTAAAAATGTTACTGATATGACAGGTGGTAGGAATGGAAGCCTCTGTCCTAAAGGCAGTATCTGAGTGACATACTAGAGCATCCACTAGAGTCTTACTACTTTCAGTGTTGTATGATAGGCTCTTGTATGTACCTTATGTCCCCTGCTAGACTGAACAAAGATTTATTTCTGATTTACTAAGGTATTTACCAAAGTATGTAATTAGAATATACTTTCTCACACGTGGTGGTGCTCAAAGAAAATTGCTGAATTAATATTAAACATCTGCCCAGCCATATTTAACTATGTAGTCATGGGTTGTTCTGTAATGAGTATATATAAAATGAGAGGTTGTGTTGTAAATATATTGCCACAACCAGATAGTTTATTAAATCGATGCATAACAACGCTATAGAAATTGAGACAAAGTTAATTTAACTTTGTTTTCAGTGAATATATTTGTTTAACTATTATCTTTAAAATAACATTATTTTAGAATTGACTTAGTTTTACAGAAAAGTTGTGAAATAGTACAGATTTCCAATTTACCCCACACCCAGATTCCCCTTTTATTAACATCTCACATTAGTATGATACATTTATCCTGATTAATGAGTGAATAATGATGCATTATTATTAACTACAGTTCACATTTCATTCAGATTGATTTCTATAATTTTTACCTAAGTCATTTTTTTTTTCTGTGTCAGGAGCTCATCTAAAATAGGACATTTTATTTAGTCACATCTCTTTAGGCTGTAACAGTTCCTCAGATTTTCCTTGTTTTTGATGACCTTAACAATTTTGGAGAGTACCAGTCAGGTATTTCGTAGAACATCATGTGAATAAGCTTCTGATGTGCTGAAGTGAAAAATGGTGACCTAAGTGCCGGTTTCCCATTCGACTGACTCCTTTTCATCAATCTTCATGTTCTCTGAGTGGGGTTTTCCTGTTTTATTTTGGCTCTGTTAACATTCTGGAAGTGGTCACAGTGAATAATGAAATAAAAGCAAACCAGCTGTTACACTGACTTTGCAGTCAACGAGTGTCTAAATTGTAAAGGAGTGAAAAACTCTGAATGTTGTGTTCTCTGTCATAGTTGATCAATAAATGTCTGTTGATTTCATAAATAAGCATCCCTTTCCTGGCTTCTCAATTTTAAAGCCAAAAAGCCTTTCAATGTTTTTTAAAGGAGCCTCCCCTCTTTTTGGTGACAGTTATAAAGTGAAAACATTTTGCAATCCTTACCCAACTCTCATTGCTTGTAAATCCTCTTCCATATAAAATTATTACTTAATATATGCATATCTTACAAAAACTATCTCAGTCTGTTTCTCTGTTTACTCAAATATTTTCTTACAATGTTTATCAGCATATTTCTCCTAGCCATTGTTAATGTGCTACTTTTAGGGTAGTTAACTACTTTGTTCACCATTTTTAAATATTCTAGCTTCCACCAAAGAACAATATGTTTTTAGAGTGCTGGCTACTTATTATTATATGAAATTTCAGGTGAATTTGCTGGTGGAAACCTACTACTCACATGCCTTTCTCTCCAGGGTATAGGACAATAGTGTTTACAAGTAAAGAATTGATGCCAAATGGGCCTTTTGGTATAAGATTTATTCACATTATCTATAGACTCTATTATGTTGGTCTCTTTAGCAACAACTAGATGGGGGAATGTGATGGAGCTTCATACCTTCCACCCAGGGTTGAATTTAGCTGACCAATAGCCCTGGGATTTACCCATCCAATCATGGTGGAGAAGCTGGAGAAGGTGACCCTTCAAACACACCCTACTTATTCTGCCTGCTGTGGAGAGAACCCAGTGGCCACATTGCCTGAATATACCATGAGTGTGCTGTGTATGAATAATGACCTTTATTACCTTAACTCTGCCCATCGGGAAATGTGGCCCATATCAGTGCCACTCCACACATTGTTGTACATAGCTAATTCCATTCCCCAGGGTTGGGTAATGCTCTGCCTTCAAGGTTGTATGCCCAATCTTAAACAATATGGTAATTACTTAAGAATAACCAGGAAGCCACCTCAAGAACACAAGTCTATGCCAAGAGATTTATTTTACCATGCTTAAATGGTTAATAGGGTTATTCATACCAATAAATTTGTGCCAATAAATTAGAAATTTTAGGTGAAATAGGCAGATTCCTAGAAAAACACAATTTACCAAAGGTGACACAAGGATAAGTAAACAACTGAATAGTCCTAGATCTATTTTAAAAATTGAGTTCATAATTTAAAACCTTTGTTCCGAGAGAACCCCAGACCTGGACGGCTATATCAATACATTCTTTTAAACATTTAAGGGAAAATATAGCATCAATCCAAACATACCAAAATCTTCTAAATAAGAGAAAAAAGAAAATACATCCCAATTTGTTTTATGAGGTCTGTACTTCCCCAAAACAGACAAGGACATTATAGGAAAGGACAATTATAAGCCTATGAACATGTATGCAAATATCCTAAACAAGATATAAGCAGACCAAATGCAGCAATATAAAATCAGCATGGACTTTCAGTATTAAGTAGTGTTTATTCAATGAATGCAAGATTTGTTTAGCAGTTGACAGTCAATTAATGTAATTCACTGCATTAACAGAATGAGGAAGAATCATAAGATTATTTCAATGTGGTAGAAAAAAATGATAGTTTTACTCCCATTTGTTATAAGCTTATGTCATAAAATTGGAATAGAACTTCTTTAATTGGATATTTAAAAATAAACTAGCACATAGGTATTTAAAAACAAACTAGCACAAATATCAGACTTACTATTGAAATATTGAAAATTTAGCAAATTAGAAATGAGTCAAGGATATCTTCTATCACCATTTATTTTCAATGGTAAAAGCTCTGTTTAGGGCCAGGAAGAAAGAAAAATAAATAAAAGTTATAAAGATGGGAAACCGAAAATAAATTTTCATTTTTTTCATAGGCAACTTCAGTTTTACCTAGAAAATCCAAAAGAACCCAGTGATTAATTATTAGAATGAGTTTAGCCATCTTCTGGATACAAGATTAATAAACAAGCATCAATTGCATGAACATATTAAAGGGCTATTACAACTGCATCAACCAATTAAACAATTACACTACACAGCAAGAAGGATAAATTTTATCAACATAATTTGATCAAAAAGTTCCAGACAGGAAATGATTTAATATTATTTGATTCAATTTGTAAAACATTCAAAAACTTGTAAAACATTCAAAAACATGCAAAACCAGTATATATTGTTGCAAGTCAGGACAGTAGTTATATCTGGGCAGGAAGTGGAGAGATACCTACAGAGGGGATAGAGGAGGCTTTAGTGATGCTGGTAACACTTTTTGGTTCTGGGTGATTGATACACCCATGCATGAGATTTGGAAATCTCCTCCAGTTGAGCATTTATGATTTGGGCAGTTTCCTGTGTTTGTGTTAAACTTCAGACAAAATTTTTCTTAAAACATTTTGTATAATCTCTCTCTCTGCCCTTTCATTCCTACCCTTAACTCTTAACTTTTCTCTCTACTTAGGCCCATGATCACCACTTTCTTACCTCAATATATTAGCCAAAGCAACTCTGTTAAACCAAAAATCAGATCACTTTTCTCCATTGTTCAAACAATTTAGTAATTTCCCATGTCGCTCCTTATTTATTTATTTATTTATTTATTTTGCAACGGGCCTCTCCCGTTGCAGAGCACAGGCTCCGGACGCGCAGGCTCAGCGGCCATGGCTCACGGGCCCAGCCGCTCCACGGCATGTGGGATCTTCCGGACCAGGGCACGAACCCATGTCCCCTGCATCGGCAGGCGGACTCTCAACAACTGCGCCACCAGGAAAGCCCCAACCCTTTTTTTTTAAACCAAAGGCCCTCCATGATCTGCCCCCAAGCTTCCCATCCTCATCTCTTTAGACACTGGTCTCGTTAACTGTTCCTCAAACCTTTCTAACAACACTCCATCTGGGGTCTCTATCCCCAGACAGCTCAGCATCCACTCCTCCCCTCTTCTGGTTCTTTATTTAAAGTTCACCTTTTCAATGAGGTCCCACTAAAGTCCAACACTATGGTGTGAACACCATATATACTGCCCCAAATTTCCTAACACCCTCTTCACTTCTATTTTCCTTTAGCACTTATCAGCTTGTAATCCGGTATCCAAAATTTACAGTGTTAATTTTCGGTCTATCCTATAGGAATGCAAACTCTATGAAGACAGGGATTTTTTTTTTTTTTCCCTGTGATTTTGCTGTATATGCAATGCATCAGATATAGAAATGCTTAAAAAGCATTAGTTGAATGAATGAAGGAAGGAAGGAGCAAAACAAAAGATTAGACATGGGCTAATGCTGGGTGTTCAGATGATCACTTCCTGATGTTCAGACAAAACACCTTATATGCTGCCTCAGGTTAGTTACACAGGCAGGGATAAAACCTTAATTGAATCATTTGTATACTTTTTTACTGTTAAAGGTAAAAACAAGTGAAATGTTTTGTCCACAGCTTGTAACTTTATTAGCTACAAAGGAGCCTCCTGAAGAGAAATTCAGTGGCTTAATTTCACCTTTTAATAATAAAAATGGGGATAATATACAACTTCTAGTTAATCTGGGATTCTAATCTGCTGAACTCATTTTGAATTTTAAATGAAAATACTCACCAAAAAAACAAAAAAAAACAAAAAAAAAACCTAGCAAAATTGCCTGACCTTAGAAGTCTGCCTATTCTTGGAGATAAATACTCTTTTTCACACATATGAAAAAAATCCCAAAGTAATTGAATTACTAGAGGGATTTTTAGTATTAAAATGATATTTTTCGAGACTCCAAAATGCCATTTTGAAAAGAACTGATAAAATAGCTTGAAAAGTTCTTTGCTAAGCAGAATCTTTCAAGAGTGGTAATTTGGATAGGACTGAAGCAGAATAAAGTCGCAACAGGAGTTAGGGAAAAAGAGCCAAAAGCCAAATAACATGAGCTTTACTGGAATTTGGTAAGGGAGTAGCTGAGAAGCTTGCTGATTCATTTCCAGTTATAAAAAAAAATTTTTTTTGCACTGCCCTTTCATGGAGATTTAACTTCAAAGAGTTTATTAGCAACTGTCCCTGGGAAGGTGTAGGAGAGACCCCTTGTTCACACCGTAGTTTTCAAGAGCATGAACCCCTCACTATTTCATACCAATTAATTAGATTGTTAGAACAGGATCTTGGCCCCTGTATGAATATTTTAAATGTAAAACATTCTTTAGAGCATTTTTCAATCCAAGATGCCGAGATGCACACTTGGGGAGTTTAAAAAAAATAGCTGATGGCCAGCTTTCTACCTCTTTATTCTGATTTTATATTTTCCAGGAGTAGGGCCCAGGTATTAGAATTGTTCTCAGTTCTTTTAACACTTTGAAACTACAGCGTTGCTTCTATTTATTTAATTATTTTTATGTTCAGACTTCTGAGTTCTTCAACGTTTAAAGAAGCACCAGGAATTGAAATCCACTGCCTTGATGGGAGTTGTGATTTCATTTCTGAATAAAATACTGGAAACTCTTTGATGGTTAACGCCAATTGTGGTTAATGCACCTGTACATGTAAAGGATAAAATGGGATAATAAATCTGTTACATTTTAATACAAAATTTGAAAGAAGCTAATGTTTTCTCAAACATGTTAGTTTTTATATATAAATAGATAGTTTCTGTTTACTGATTTTTCCATGTAATTATCCACTACAGCAGGAGATAAGAATTCTTTCAAGGAGAACGTGAAGATGATTTGCTTTTTGTAACAGTTTAAACGTTTCCTTTTCTTGTCTATCATTATGCATTCTTACTTAGCAATGGAATAATTTTATTTACAAGAAACGTAACTCGAGTCTTTTCCTAGAATTATTATAAAAGATTAGGACTAGAATTTAATAAAAAACAAATTGAATGCATGGCACAGGAAAGCTACCATTAGTGACCATCTAGTAACCTTATTTTCATCAGAAACGCAGGATGTAACTGAAGACATATGTGAGGAAATGCGGTCATTCTTAGTGGTGTCAATTACAACTCCTCGAGTACCCAAGGCTCTGCCCTCTTGAATCATTCCCAGTAAAAGAGTTTCATCCTTGTTATTAAATTTCTTGTCATGAACACATTACTCAGGGCAAATCTTTCTCTGGAGCCAATGGAAAATTCCTCTGAATAAGAGTCTTAACACCTTTCCATGACATAAGACTCTCTTTTGGAAACTCCTTATATTTC
This sequence comes from Platanista minor, assembly GCA_004363435.1. Taxonomy (NCBI): domain Eukaryota; kingdom Metazoa; phylum Chordata; class Mammalia; order Artiodactyla; family Platanistidae; genus Platanista; species Platanista minor. The sequence goes on from RJWK010013478.1 coordinate 35,577, forward strand.
AGATCCCTTTCATGTCATAACTCCTCAATGCCAACTCATGGGTCACACGGTTAATTAAGGTTCTGAACATGATTTACTCCTCTGTTCGTTGGCACACGTGCTTATTCCTCACCTTGTGGAATGCTTTTGCGTTGCGAATCTAGTTTCAATATTTGCTTTGTCTTTGGACATATAATTGCTATCTAAAACCTCATGAGAGTGTAGATTGAATTTGTTATTTTTCTCTTCTGTGAAGGAAAGTTTGGTATGTAGAGCAGAATGTCATTGTTTAATCTGGAATTTGGCCAGAATTCTGGGACTTGTGACCTGGTTTGAATGAAGTGTTGAGGGATTTTTTTTTCTAATCACAAAGAGTCAAAGATGCCTTACATAACTCATGGAATATCCATATAGCATGCTAGGGATCTAGCTTAGTGCTAACTTGAATGGGAAAATTTCAAAGATAAGGTTATACATATACTATTCCCTAGAGAAGTGAACTTTCTGTCTAAGTGTGATAATTTACTATAGTTTATGAGATAATTGCTCCAGATCATATATCCTAGGTGCCTGGAGGCAACTGAGTATTCTAGGCAAGTAAGCCTTTTTTAAAAACATATATTTACTGGCATCTACAGAATTAAAACAATTCAGTTATGACTGAGACTTATGATCATAAAAATAATACTATCATATTTTAGCATGATCCAAGCATAATATTTATATTATTGTATACATTTACACAATCTGAATCTTTTCCCAACTTTAATTACCTGGACCAGATTGCTTCACAGGCAAATTCTATCAAACATTTAAAGAACAGCTAACATCTATCCTTCTCAAACCCTTCCAAAATATAGCAGAGGGAGGAACACTCCCAAGCTCATTCTACAAAGTTGCATCACCCTGATACCAAAATGACACAAAGATATCACAGAGAAAGAAAACTACAGTTCAGTATCACTAATGAACATAGATGCAAAACTCCTCAGCAAAATACTAGCAATCAGAATTGAATAGCGCATTAAAAGGAGCATACACCATGATCAATTGGGGTTTATCCCAGGAATGCAACAATTCTTCAATATACGCAAATCAATGTGATACACCATATTAACAAATTGAAGGAGAAAACTATATGATCATCTCAATAGATGCAGAAAGAGCTTTTGACAGAATTCAACACCCATTTATGATAAAAAAATCCAGAAAGTAGGCATAGAGGGAACTTACCTCAACATAATAAAGGCCATATATGACAAACCCACAGCCAACATCATTCTCAGTGGTGAAATACTGAAACGATTTCCTCTAAAACAGGAACAAGACAAGGTTGCCCACTCTCACAGCTATTATTCAACATAGTTTTGGAATTTTTAGCCACAGCAATGAGAGAAGGAAAAGAAATAAAAGGGATACAAATTGGAAAAGAAGAAGTAAAGCTGACACTGTTTGCAGATGACATGGTACTATACATAGAGAATCCTAAAGATGCTACCAGAAAACTACTAGAGCTAATCAATGCATTTGGTAAAGTAGCAGGATACAAAATTAATGCACAGAAATCTCTTGCATTCCTATACACTAATGATCAAATATCTGAAAGAGAAATTAAGGAAACACTCCCATTTTCCATTGCAACAAAAAGAATAAAATACCTAGGAATAAACCTACATAAGGAGGCAAAATACCTGCATGCAGAAAACTATGACACTTATGAAAGAAATTAAAGGTGACACAAACAGATGGAGAGATATACTATGTCCTTGGATTGGAAGAATCAACATTGTGAAAATGACTCTACTACCCAAAGCAATCTACAGATTCAAGGCAATCCCTATCAAACTACCAATGGCATTTTTCACAGAACTAGAACAAAAAATTTCACAATTTGTATCGAAGCACAAAAGACCCCGAGTAGAGAAAGCAATCTTGAGAAAGAAAAACGGACCTGGAGGAATCAGGCTCCCTGACTTCAGGCTATACTACAAAGATGTAGTAATCAACACAGGATGGTACTGACACAAAAAAACAGAAATGTAGATCAATGGAACAGAATAGAAAGCCCAGAGATACACCCACACACATATGGTCACCTTATTTTTGATAAAGGAGGCAAGAATATACAATGGAGAAAAGACAGCCTCTTCCATAAATGGTGATGGGAAAACTGGACAGCTACATGTAAAAGAATGAAATTAGAATATTCCCTAACACCATACACAAAAATAAACTCAAAATGGATAAAAGACCTAAATTTAAGGCCAAACACTATTAACTCTTAGAGGAAAACCTAGGCAGAACACTCTATGACATAAATCACAGCCAGATCCTTTTTGAGCCACCTCCCAGGGAAATGGAAATAAAAACAAAAATAAACAAATGGGATCTAATGAAACTTAAAAGCTTTTGCATAGCACAGGAAACCATAAACAAGATAAAAACACAACCCTCAGAATGGGAGAAAATATTTGCAAATAAGGAAACTGACAAAGGATTAATCTCCAAAATATACAAGCAGCTCATGCAGCTCCATATCAGAAAGACAAACAACCCAATCCAAAAATGGGCAGAAGACCTAAATAGACATTTCTACAAAGAAGATGTACAGATTGCCAACAAACACATGAAAGGATGCTCAACGTCACTAATCATTAGAGAAATGCAAATCAAAACTCCAATGAGGTATCACCTCACACCAGTTAGAATGGCCATCATCAAAAAATCTACAAACAATAAATGCTGGGACGAAGTGAGAGAGTAGCATGGACTTATAAATACTACCAAATATAAAATAGATAGCTAGTGGGAAGCAGCCACATAGCATAGTGAGATCAGCTCGGTGCTTTCTGACCACGTACAGGGGTGGGATAGGGAGGGTGGGAGGGAGACACAAGAGAAAGGATATATGGGGATATATGTATATGTGTAACTGATTTACTTTGTTTTAAAGCAGAAACTAATAACACACCATTGTAAAGCAATTATACTCCAATAAAGATGTTAAAAAAATATGCGGAGAGGGTGTGGAGAAAAGGGAATTCTCTTGTTCTGTTGGTGGGAATGTAAATTGATACAGTCACTATGGAGAACAGTATGGAGGTTCCTTAAAAAACTAAAAATAGAACTACCATGCAACCCAGAAATCCCGCTGCTTGGCATATACCCTGAAAAAAACATAATTCAAAAAGAGTAATGTACCACAATGTTCATTGCAGCTCTATTCACAATAGCCAGGACATGGAAACAACCTAAGTGTCCATCATCGGATGAATGGATAAAGATGTGGCACATATATACAATGGGATATTCCTCAGCCTTAAAAAGAAACGAAATGGAGTTATTTGTAGTGAGGTGGATGTACCTAGAGTCTGTCATACAGAGTGAAGTAAGTCAGA
>RJWK010013479.1:0-38951 GCA_004363435.1 Platanista minor
AAAAAAAAAAAAAAAAAACAAACTTTTATTTATTTAATTTATTTATTTTTGGCTGCGTTGGGTCTTCATTGCTATGCGTGGGCTTTCTTCTAGTTGCAGTGAGCGGGGGGCTACTCTTTGTTGCCATGTGCAGGCTTCTCATTGCAGTGGCTTCTCTTGTAGTGGAGCACAGGATCTAGGCACACGGGCTTCAGTAGTTGTGGCTCGCAGGCTCAGTAGTTGTGGCTCATGGGCTCTAGAGCACAGGCTCAGTAGTTGTGGTGCATGGGCTTAGTTGCTCCACGGCATGTGGGATCTTCCTGGACCAGGGATCGAACCCGTGTCCCCTGCATTGGCAGGTGGATTCTTAACCACTATGCCACCAGGGAAGCCCTGAAACAAATTTTAAAGAGGGGTTTTGGGTTGTATGACAGTCAATTTTGTGTGTCAGTTTGACTGGGTGAAGGGATGCCCAGATAACTGGTAAAACATTATTTCTATGTGTCTGTGAGGGTGTTTCTTGGAGAGATTAGCATTTGATTGAGTAGAATGAAGAGGATCTGCCTGTACCTGTGTGGGCAGGCATCATCCAATCTGTTGAGGAACCGAATGGAATGAGAAGGCCAAGGAAGGGCAAATTCTATCTCTGTCTTCTTCACCTGGATGTCCATCTTCTCCTGCCGTTGACATTGAAACTCCAGGTTCTTGGGTCTTTGTACTCTGGAACTTTCAACAGTGTCCCTCTGGTTCTCAAACCTTCAGCCTGGGACTGGAAATTATACCATTGGCTGCCCTGGTTCTCAAGCCTTTGGACTCAGACTGCCTTACACCCTGGCTTTCCTCATTCTCCAGCTTGCAGACAGTAGGCTGTGGGATTTCTTAGCCTCCATAACCATGTGAGCCAATTCTTGTAATAAATCTCTTCTCTCTCTCTCTCTCATCTTTCTATCTGTCTGTCTACCATCTATCTATATCCCATTGTTTCTGTTTCTCTGGAGAATCCTGACTAATACAGGTTGTGTCATCAGAGAAGTAGGGAAATGAGGAAACAGTCCAAATGCCATTCAGATTCAACATGGCTTTTTCACTCTGCCCAAGGGTTGCTGTCCTGACTCTACAGTGAAGTGGGGATTAAAGATATGCCAGTGACAGGGGAGGGTGAAAGCCAAAATGGTGTGCTGTCTTGTACCAGCTCATGAAAGCTGATTGATTTTCAGAAATTTTTGCAAGCTGTCAAACACATATTATTAAAAATTAAATTATGTAAGCTTACAATTAAATAAATTATATTAAAATGAAAGGTAATAAATGCATAAAACTTTTCACATCTTAACTATTTTACTCTGTTATGCTATTATCCATGCTCTTGAGGTTATTTCTGTCGTATCTGTATGGTGGAAATATTATATAACGCACATCTCTTTACAACTCTGCATTCAGTGACATCATGTTCATAGCTTGAAATTGGCCATGATGGGAGTATTCACACCATAAAAATTGGCAAGTGCTACTGCTGGGGCTCCTGCTCCCCCAACCCCACACATATGAGAGCCTGTTGTTAAACCTTTACCAGCACACTTTTGGGCAGAACCCAACTTCCTCAGCTGCTTCTGGACTCTCACTTGGTTCTGAACATTCTAAATGCTCAATCACCATGAAAAACTCATCCTGCCACTCAGTTTGGATGACTTTGGCAAAGCGAACTGCGTAGATTCTGGAGATATTAGGCAACTGGGGGGAATTTTCAGGAGAGAAATGCTCTGTTTCCTTCTATACACCACTAGACAGACACCAAAGTATCAACTGTCAGTGTCCCTGATAGTCCCCTGTCAATGGTGTATTTGTCTGTTGGGATATTCCAATCCTAGATGTCACATTGTTGGGCCAGAGGCCTCTGCTTGACTATCCCTGTTCTAATTCTCTTTCCTTTTTCAGTCCTGACTTGTCTTCAGTCGGTGACTCCCTGGAGGCCTGAGACCTTGATTTATATAAAATGAGGAGCTGGCAAAGGGGTGGGACACTGGCCTGCAGGAACTCGGGGTTGTGTAGGCTTGGGCATCTGCCTGATGACCAGATCCCCTGCTGGGCTGTATCCCTGCGGCTAGCAGCTCCCAGGGCATCTGGAGTTTAGCAGGGGGCAAGCAGAGCTGGTTGACAAATTATTGCCCTGCCCCCGACCCACTCCTTTTCTGACCTTGAACTATGCCTGGGCCTGGGGCATCAGCCCCCTGAGTACCAGTGACAGTCAACGAACATCAGTTCTGAATGGTAGGAGGAGGTCAGCAGGAGGCTGCTAAGAACAGTCAAAAATAGAGGTTATTGCTTGAAGTGGATCTTGATTTTTTTTTTTCTCTCCCAGCTCTTCTCCAAGCCATTTCAAAAATAAACTCCGTGAAAGATGGAAAAGAATCTAAATATCCATTAATAGGGGACAGATTAAGTACATTCTATCTTAAGAAGGAAAATTTTGAATCAGTGAAAAATCACCTTTTGCTATTGTATCATGTCCATATAATACTTATTTGTATTTATAATACAAATAGTTGTTTTTTTTTTCAAATGTTAGAAAGGTAACATTTGAAAAAAACTATAAATAATTACGTTGTAGAGATCACGTGGCACATGAAAAATCTACCTTCTATTATTTAACATTGTATTTAAGAAGAAAAACAGAACTGTTTTAGGTAGAACTAACTGTTCTACTTGTGGTTTAGGATAAAATTTCCAGTAACAGCAAGTAGATTCAAAAAGTGCTATAACTCGAAACAACTGAGATGGAAGAGAAGGTAATGTACTATAGAAAACTGTGAGATGACTCAAAAAGTGCCTCTGGGGATGACAGAGACACTAATGTGAAAGAGACATGGGAAGACTTTGAATACGTTATGTCATGAAATGTGAGAGTGGAAGAAAGTCGTATTTCTACTTTAGTGTGTTATTTTATACAGTACGTGATTTTAAAGATGTATGTGCAACTAAACCAATATATGGGTTAAGTTAAAAATCATGTTTTAGAAGACCAGTGACATGGGGGAAAGGTCGTGGCAGTGATAAATCAGTATAAAAATTCTTGGTTTATAAAAACTACCCAACTGTAAATACAAATACACATGACAGAAAATAAATGTATATTGATCCTGAAGGGAAACCACTGAAAAGTGGTTGTATTTGTATGTAAGATTACAGGTGACTTTTATTTTTTTCTTTATATGTTTTCATAGTTTCCAAACTTTACACAACGAATAGTCATTACTCTTACAACAAAAAAGAAACATTTTAAAAACAATATGCTAAAACGTTTGCCTGTAGTGTCTGCCTCCACTGTGCCCTGTGGATCCTTCTAAGTACATTAGTGTGGAGTAGAATTGAAATAATAACTAAATTTTATTGAGTGTGAATCATGTACCCAGAACCACGCTCAGCACTTTTGTTATTACAGTTGATTGTTTTACGTAATCGGCACCTCCGTCCTATGAAGTTGCCATGAATACCCTGATATCATAGGTGAGAAAACTAAGGATCAGAGGGGTTTGGGTCTTTGCCTCAGTCACACAGCTAGTGAGTGGGGGTGTTGGCATTAAACCCAGGCAGACCAACTCCAGAGGCCACATTCTCAGTCTCGGCTTTTTGCTGTGCTGCCTCCCACCATCCCAGTACACGTCTGGCAGGATTTCAGAAGTGGTAATGGGCCAGACTGTGGGAGAGTTTCTAGCCAAGTGTCCTGAGCATTTCTTCTCAGCTTTACATACACTTCAAGGAGTTTGGAATTTTAATTGAGTTATGCGTGTTTCTTACCTGGGACTATCATGTTTGCATGAGTAAAGGGGTGGGATGAGCTTGTTGGGAAAACATGTTTTCACCCACTCCGTTAGGCAGGAAGACTTCTAAAGGAATGGGACAATTGAGTGTGCTAGTTGAGACGAGGGTCTGTGAGGATGTTTAGGGGGCTACTTAGGTGGCAAGGAAGAGATCTAGATTGTGAGGACTTGACCAGACCAGTGGTGAAGCACCAAGATAGGGAGCTCTACGTAAGAACAGCAGAACAGGGAAGGAAAAGGAGGCTGGGAGAGGGGCCAAAGACCAGCTTTGTCCAGCAAAGGAAAGGGAATTAGCACTTATTGAGCATGTACTGCATGCTGGGTATTCACGTTTGCTCTTTCTTTCCATCCTCCCAACAGCCCGATTTGGTAAGGGTCATTTTCTCCACCTGCTAGTTGGAGACAAGGAGGCTCAGAGAGACGAACCTGTCGGAGATTAAGTGGTTGAGTGGTTATTGAGTGGTTATCGAGTGGTAAAGCCAAGACTTGAACTGTGGTCTTCCTGCCTCGAAAGTGTTTCCATTTGTATCAGTCAGTGTTCCAGCAGGAAATGCTCAAGTGGAGTAATTGAGGAGAGTTTAAGAAAGGAGATGCTTACAAAGGTGTAGGCAGGTGATGGGGTTCAGGACAAGCTACCCTAAAATATGGCACCCTGGCATTTTGAACTCCCATGTGAAAGGTACCCTCCCTGTACCAGGAGGAACATTCTTATCACTAGAGATGGGAATTTGGGGCAGAGAAATCTGTACAAACAGATATTGTTACTCTAACCCTTATCTTCCTAAATACTTCTTCACTATTGACTACCCCAAACCCAAACCCCTTTGTTTTCTCAAATCTTGACAGATTTACTGTTTCTTTGTCTAAAAGGTATAAAATCTTCGTGATCTATCCACTTCTTCATGTCTTCATTCTCTCGTGAAGGCTCGCATGTACATGTAAAAATTTAATAAAGTTTGTATGCTTTTTCCTGTTAATCTGTCTTTGTCCATTTAATTTTCAGACCCAGCCGGGGACTCTTAAGAGGGTCCTAGGCAAGGTTTCCTTCCCCTACTCAGGGTTAAGGGAAACAGATATGCATGGTGCAGTGTCTGTGGGCTAGTGATAGCAGGGAGCCATTATTGCACCTAAATGTGAAAGGCCTTAAGGTGCATGAGGGTGAGCCAGTTACCAGACCTGGAAATCATAGAGCCACCTGGCAGGAACTGTCATCTTTGGTAGAGGTACAGGCAACCTGTGGCCCTGCAGGTCTCCTGATGGTGTCTCCTCTTGACTTAACCCAGTTGGGAAGCAGAGCGCAAGGGACCCCTACATTGCTGTACCTAGAAGCCAGCCACCTAGTGACGGAAGCAGGGTGGGAAAGGCTGGAGAGTGGATCTGGGATGGGGGGGACAAATGAAAAATATCTTGCACCCTTCTTAGGCAACAGTAGTCTGCCATGTTAATATTATTTCTTCAAAATAATATTATTTCTTCAAAATATTATTTCTTCAAAAGCCTCCCCACTATGTACATCAAGGACACTATCAAGAGAGTGAAAAGCAAGCCCACAAAATGGAAGAAGATATCTTCAAATCATGTATTTGATAAGGGATTAATATCCAGAATATATAAAGAACTCCGAAATGCAACAACAACAAAAATGCAACTCAAAAATGGGCAAAGGACTTGGATATTTCTCCAGAGGAGATACACAAATGGCCAATAAGCATATGAAAAGATGCTTAATGTCAGTAGAGAATTGCAGATCAAAACCACAATGTGGGGCTTCCCTGGTGACGCAGTGGTTGAGAGTCCGCCTGCTGATGCAGGGAACATGGGTTCGTGCCCCGGTCTAGGAAGATCCCACATGCCATGGAGCGGCTGGGCCTGTGAGCCATGGCCGCTGAGCCTGCGCATCCAGAGCCTGTGCTCCGCAACGGGAGAGGCCACAACAGTGAGAGGCCCACGTACCACAAAAAAAACAAAAAAAACAAAAAAAAACCACACACAATGTGATACTACTTCACACTCATTAGGACGTCTGTTATAAAAACAAACAAAAAACAAAACAAAAAATTTGGAAGGTAATAAGTGTTAGTAAGGATGTGGAGAAATTGGAGCCTTTGTGCTGGTGGGAATGAAGACTTATGGAGCTGCTGTGGAAAATAATTTGGTGATTCCTTAAAAAGTTAAACACAGAATTACTATATGATCCAGCAGTTCCACTTCTAGGTATATACCCCAAAGAATTGAAAGCCGGGACTTGAACATATACTTGTATACTAACGTTCATATCAGCATTATTCACAATAGCCAAAAGGTAGAAACAATCTACATGTCCATCAACAGATGAATGAATAAAGTGTGATATATACATACAATGAAATATTATTCACTCATAAAGAGGAATGAAATTCTGACACATGCTGCAGCATGTATAGTAAGTGAAAACATTATGTTAAATAAAATAAGCCTGACACAAAAGGACAAATATTGTATGATTCTACTTATATGAGATACCGAGAATAGACAAATTCACGGAGACGGTAAGTAGAATAGAGAGGTCCAAGGGCTGGGAGAAGAGGGAATGGGGAATTATTGTTTAACGGTACAGAATTTCAGTTTGGGATGATGACAAAGTTCTGGAAACGGATAGGGGAGATGTTGCACCACTAACTGTGAATGTACTTAATGCCACTGAATGTACACTTAAAAAATGGTTAAAATGGTTAGACTTTATGTTTTATATGTTTTACCCTCCCTTCCCCCTCAGCACACAGGCTTTCCCATCTGCCCCAATCAGAACCCACTGAAAGGATGAAAAATGCCAGAACCCTTAGGTTTTTACCATGGGGTTTCATGACTCTGAACTACCTTACTGTCCTTCCACTTTTTTTTTTTCAGTCAGCAGATAAACAAAATTTCCTAGCCTGACTCAAAATTTTTCTAAGTCCGGTGGCTTCTTTGATAATGCAGTTTTATGAACTGATGGCCCTAGGGAAAGGAAGAGTGCTAATTTTTTCTCTTTTTTTCTTTTTTAGTAATGACACCCCCTGCCCCCATCCCCCCAGCCCCAGAATGGCTGCTGGCAGCCCCCTACCCCTGTTGCTGGAGGCTAGAGTTTGAGTGGGTGGGAGTGCTTGCCTGGGAGCAATTCAGGGCCTCAAGAGGTTCCCAAAGAAACTGCTGCTCTGAGGTTATTCATCTGATGGGAAGACTGGTGAGAAAACGCAAAACTTTCTGGTAAGATTTGGCCAGAATGCTGCAAGGAGAGATGGCCTGGGGTGGATTTTGACAAAAGTGGAATCCACGCATTCCCAGTTGCAAGGGTGGGGATGGGCAGGCCCTGGAGCCCCCAAACCTTGTGGGCCGAGTAGGCTTTGTGGATTTGCAATCTGAGCAGTCGCACAGGGACCCATCCTCAGAAGGGCTGCACCATTGGTTTAATGCTCTGTTGTTGCCATCTTGAAATTCTTAATAATTTTTTTAACCAGGGGCCTCACATTTTTATGTTGCACTGGGACCCACAGATTATGTAGCCAGTCCCTCCTGTAGGGCATCCGAAGGGAGAAATTTCACCTGAAGTCTCTGGGCCAAAAGGCCAGGTAGGAAGGGAGAGGGACCTCCAAGGTGCAGGTCCAATGACAGCAAGCATATAGCAGAGCAAGTGCACCGGAGATTAGGGATGCCAGCTTCCCTGTCAACCCCTTTAATGAGAAAGCTCTCAAGGCAAACCCCAGACTGGGGTCGGGGAAGGATGGGAGGTGGTGGGTGAATCAGCTCCGCAGTCTCCCTGTCCAGGTCTACTTTGTTATCTCTTTGGCTTGGTCCTTAGGTCTTGTTTCAACCCCACCTGGACCTATGCACATTATTCAGTCTTAGAGTTTTCATACATAACTTTTCTACTTGTTCTTTAAATTTTTTGTTTAATATCACTTCTGTCTTATCTGTTTCGTTTTACTTGAGTCTTGTTTTAGATGTTTTTCTGTTTGTTCATATTCTAATCCTCCTTCTTCAGATAGCAGCGTGTGTAGTTTGCTGTTTTTCTTCTGAAGGAGTGACAGTGCCCTGTTTGGGGGCACATATCCCCTGGGAGCACTGGCTGCTTGTCTGGTGAGGTGTACAGGAAATTGCTCAAGGCCAGGCCCTTCTCTGAGCCATCTCCCCGGGGGCTTCTCACGCCTTGTTGCTATTGTTGTTGATTCCTGGAATCCCTATTTTCCTCTGTAGTTTCTCTAGCCTGGATTTGGGAAAGGGAGCCAGTAGCCCTCCTGATCTGCCAACTTGGCAGGGACTGGAAGTCTCTTTCTGGCTCCCTTCTGTTTCTTGTGTAACCTCTCCAGGCTGCATCCTACCTCACATTGTAGATGGGTAAAACCTATTCTATTGTAAGTTTCTAGGTATGGATATTTCTCCATTTCAGCTGGTCCATTTCAGTTCATTTACAAAGGGCCAACCAATCAACTGTTACTGCCATTAAATTACAGGGTCCAGATAACCTAGGCTTATAAGCAAGGTATTTGTGAGGGTAAGGCAATCATTCCTGAATTCTGATTGGCTGAATTTTCTTGTGGTTTGATTGGCCATAATGTCAGGCAATTAGGCAGGAAAGTGTTCTTACTTTTTAGAGAGGGTATTTAGGGGTGAAATATCATGATATCTATAATTTATTTTAAAATACTTCAGCATTAACTAAGCAAGCTTAAAAACAAGAGTTGTTAGCTCATGGTATTACATTCACAAAACCATATGTTGCAGGAATCATTCTTGCAGGGAAGTAATGTTTCTATTTTATACTGCATATAATCATAAATATAAATGCTGTGATCTGAATGTTTTTGTTCCCCCAAGATTCATATATTGAAATCCTTAACCCCCAAAATGATGGTATGAGGAGGAGGGGCTTTGGGGAAGTGCTTAATCATGAGGGTGGGACCCTCATGAATGGGATTAGTGCCCTTATTAGAGACTCCAGAGACATCCTTGGCCCCTCCCACTGTGTGAGGACATAATGAGAAGATACCTGCTATGAACCTAGAAGTGGGCCCTCACCAGAACGTGACCATGCTGGCACCCTGATCTTGGATTTCCAGCTTCCAGAACAGTGAGAAAGAAATTCCTGTTGTTTAAGCTACCAAGGCTGTGCTATTTTGTTACAGCAACCCGAGCAGACTAAGATGGTATATGTTTGGCAATATCTAATTTAATGAATTCTGCAGAAGTAATGCTCACTTGAAAGATGAGAAAATGGGCCTGCTGACCTTGTGACTTGCCTGAGGCCACATACAAGTTGAGATCTTAGTTCTCTTGGGCACAGATTCAGGGCTGCTTCCACCCTGCCCTACTCCATCAGGAATCAGGAAGGAGTCCAGGTTGACCTGCTCTGCTCAGCCGTTTTTCCTTCAGAGCCACAACGTCTCCTTTCACAGCTTCATCCCCAGTGAGGTTAATGGAACATATGTTGCAAAAGATGATTCAGATGTTTCAAGTCAAACGTCTCACAAAGTAGTTGTAATTGACGGGATGTCCATAACCCAGAATGGTGGGTGGCTGTCCTTTTCTTTATTCTTTCTAGTCTTTTTAATATATTATTTTACATGTGCTTGTTTGGATATGCAGTAATATAGGTTTATTGAAAAATTTGAAGATACCGATAAGACAAAAAATTAAAAATGAAAATTCCCATAATCTCACTGTGGCTAACAGTTTAGGGATGTGTTACTCATCTATTGCTGCATAATAGATTGCCCCAAAACTTAGTTGTTCAAAACAAAAGACATTTATTATCTTGCAGTTTTTATGGGTCAGGAATTCGGGAGCAGCTTAGTTGGGTGGTTCTGGCTCAGGATCTCTCATAGGACTGGAACAATATGAATGGTTTGCGTGGGGCTGGAGGATCTGATTCCAAGGTGACTTACTCACGAGGCTGTTGGCTGGAGGCCTTAGTTCCCCACCATGTGGACTTCCTGCAGGATTATTTGAGTGTCTTCACAGTATGGCAGCTGGCTTCTGCCAGACCAAGTGATCCAAGAGAAGGAGCAAAGAGGAGGCTGGAATACCTTTTATGACCTTCTTGGAAGTCACACCCTGTCCCTTCTGCCACACTCTGTTAGAAGAAAATCACTAAGTCAAGTCCACACTCGAGGGGAGAGGATTTAACTTCCAACTTTTGAAATAAAAAGAATCAAAGAAATTGTGGATGTATATAAAAAACACTACAGGGGATCTCCAGTCAGTTTTTTGTTTTTTTGTTTTTTTAACCAAAACGGGATCTTATTATACATGTGGCTTTGTATCCTACCTTTGTGTGTTTATAAACTCAGATCTCCTGGATTCAATAATGAATCCACTTAGTAATGGATTCACTTAATAATGCTATAATCTTGAGTAAGTTTCTTAACTTCTCTATCTCAGCTTCCTTATCTGTAAAATAAGGGTAAAATTAAAATATACTTGATAGTGTATTGGTGTGAATCACATGAGTTAATATAATTAAAGAACTTAAATCTTGTCTGTCATAGGATAAGCAGTATGTGTTAGCTCTTATCATGTCAGCAAGACTATTTTAAAAATATATTAATGGCTTCTGAATACATTATTATATGGACATTCTATACTTAATTCCATTATTAGACATTTAGGTCATTTATAATGTTTTTATTACTGTGACATAATAATATATCTATATCTATATATATTTGGTCTTCACAAACATTTGGAGTCAGAAGTGTGAGCAGAGAGAGAGTTTTCTCTTTTAACTGCTAATATTAGTAATGCTGTGATAAACATCCTTGAAGCTAAATCTGTGAGCTGGGGATGGAACTCTTTGGAACGTATACACAATTTTGCATGTATGATGCTATTTGTGGAGAAAGGAGTCCATAACTTTCATCATATTCTCAAAGAGGTCCCTAATCCAAAAGATGTTAAGAGCTGTTTGTCTAGGTTATTGTCCTCAGCCATCTAGGTTCAGGTCTTGGAGGAAAGGATGGGAGATGTCGTCATCAAGGTCAGGAGCACTGATTCACACCAACCAAGCTCCCAGGGGAGTTTTGGAGGCACCTTAATCACATTAGCAGTGCGTTCACATGTTGGATTTCATGGTAGTTTATTTCTAGGACAATCTCTAGGTGACTAATCTGGCCACCTTATTATTCTTGTTATGAGATCAGATACCTCTGTGGTCTCAAGATCTGTGGTTCTTTGGTCCCTTGTGTCTGGGCTGATTCCACTCGGGTTATGGTTCAATTACTCTAGTATGTATTTGGTACATACTAAGTATTCTATAATATTTGTTGAATAAATGGAAGTATTGTAAAAAATGTAAATCTGTACAAGGAAATGCAAAGAGGAAGTGACCTATGTTTGTCAGGCTTTGGAATGATTGAGTTTTTGTGACGTTGGCCTACAGGAAGCCCTAGAAAGGAATTGGGGCCCCCATATCCTGCTGGAAAAAAGAATATAGTGGGAGATGCTGCAGGGAGATGTTCTGAAGCATGGGCTCCCAAAGAGCAGGCTGAGTGTGAGGATGATGGACTGATGCCTCAGATAAGGAGTAGGGGTGCCAGGGGCAGGAAGCACCGGGCCTAATGTGTGGGACCAGCTGCTACAGTCATTGCACTCATCCTACCCTGCCGCCGAGAACTTAGCCTTACACCAAGGGCAGCCGCCCGGTGGTGCTTCAGAAGCTCACTTCCCACAGGTGGCAGCCTTTTCTCTGAGTCTTCACTGCAGCAGCTGCTCAGGAACTGTCAGTCTTCAGGCCAGTGGCATCTGCATCATGTGGGCAGGTCATCCGCAGGGTGGAGCCCCAGCCCCACCTCTGAGAGTCTGGCTCAGCGGGCCTGAGGTAGAGCTCAGGATTCTGCATTTCCAGGGCTGGTGGCTCACAGACCACCTATGTTCATTCGGGTCCACTGAGAATGAGACACCAAGATGGGATTGAACACAAAAGGAATTTGGTGGGGAAATGTCTATGGAGGATGAAAGGGTGGGAGCCCAGGAAGGGGGTGAGCTTGGGCCCCAGTGCAGGGACTGGGAAGGAGAGGGTTGGGCAACTGCAAAATTTAGAGGGAGCTGTTGCCACAAGACTTCCCTCATTTCAGGCACCAATTGCAGGTTCAGAGGCCCCCAAGACCACCCTCAAGTTTCAATAATTTGCTAGAAGGACTCACGGAACTCACTGAAAGCTATTTTACTTGTGGTTACAGTTTGTTGCAGGGAAAGGATACAGATTAGAATCAGCAGGGAACAAGTACATAGGATAGAGTCCAGGGAAGTACCAGACTCTGAACTTCCATGGTCTCCTCCCTGTGGAGTCAAGATGTGTTACTTTCCTGGCACTGATGTGTAACAGTATGCATGGAGTATTACAAACCAGGGAAAGTGACCTGAGCCCTGGTATCCAGAGCTTCTACTGGGGCTCTGTCATCTCGGCATGATCGATTTGATTGCCCATGAATTTGATCTCAGCCACCAGGTTGACTGATACTGCATGACCCAAAGCCCCACCCTAAATGAAACCGTTGGTCTCTGTGGTTTGGCCAGTCCCCACCATAAGTCACACTGTTACTCTGTGGCCAGCCCAAGGCCCCAGGCAAACAGATTATCTCCTGGGAGCCAAGGGCAAAGGCCAGACCACTTTGGGGGCAAGGTTAGATTCTTCACTGTACAGGTAGGAAGAGTCTCAGACAGTAGTGCAGCTCTGAGAAAGGTTCAGGCAGGTGGATGGGGAGTGCTCGAGCCAAAGCTGCCTGTTGAAGGACTCCTGGGGACCTGGGGGAGAGTCCTCCCCCACCCCCATGCTCAGCATCAGCTGGGAGGAGGCCTGGGGAGTGTGGTCTCAGTGTGGATCTGGGGGCGGCTCCTGGGGGGCAGCAGCGGGGGCCTCCAGCCAGGCCTGCTCCCTGTAGCAGGAAGGCTGAGTGGCACATTTTATGGCTGCCATGTGCGTGCCTCCGGAGCCGGGAAGGGGCAGCGGGGGGCGTACGTGGAGCTGCCCTCCGCCTTCCTGCTGCGAAGCGCTGCGGGCCTTCGGTGCCGGAGACGACTGTGCCTCTTCCTTCTCTTCTACCTGCTCTCCTGGCTCCTGCGGAGAGGAAGAGGGTTAGGGCAGGGCTGCCAACACTGCCCTGTCCGCGCGAGCCAGGCCCTGGAGTGCGTGTTCTGCGTGTTCCCCTCCCGCTGCTGTGTTGTCGGGGATCTGGGCCACAGGACACAGAGTAAGAACAAAACAAGAACAAAAGATATTGGCGTGTGGATGATAGACTGGCTTCTGTGCGTGGTCTCTCCTGTGGCTTCTGCTCTGGCTGCAGCTCTCTCGGGGTCCCAGTAGCTGCGCCTCAGCCTCACACAGGTGCACCCCAGAGTCTGTGGCTCGGGGTCTCCCGGGGTGGGGGGGGGGTGAGTTAAAGGTGCCCAGAGCGACTGACCGAGGGAAGCATGTACTCAGGAGGTAGCTGGGGAGGGGCCCTTTGAGTCTTCTGTTGATTTCTCCTTCTTAAACTCCACAGGCTGCGTGGGGAAGAAACCAGGTGGGGGAGACTGAGATTATAGAGAAAGTGTGGTGCGTAGACCAAGCATGTGAAACCAGGAAGGGGGTGACTCAGAACCGAATACCAGCGTGGTGTGTGTGTTTTCTGCCTGGCACAGCTGTGCTTGGCCCTTGCTCTGAAGCCTAGTTCCTACTTCCCCTTTGCTTTCATGTTGTCTTAGTGCTTTCCTCTCAGATCCCAGCCCCCGGGATGGTGCGCTGTGCTTTTAATTGAAGAATGAGTATGAATCTTTGCACATTTAAAAAAAGTCCAAGCTGGGGCCAGGCCCCCACCAGCAGCAGCCTAAGGGTAGGGACAAGTGGCCTTAGCGGTCACACACTTGACCAAGCCTCATCCCTGGAACATAGTGACTTTGGGGACGCAACCCTAGACATGGAGGCTGGAGTCCTGGGTCCGGTCCTGACTTTGCCCTTGACTGTTATTACTGCCTTTCCCAGATTCTCAGACACCGTTGATTGTAAGATCCATCATCAATTTAATAACTGCTCTTAGCACGGGAGAAGGAAACATGGTCACATCATATGTACACATCAGTTCAAACACCCATCCTGATTCCATGGCTGTTAACATGTAAAAAAGACATTGCATTTTACAAATGAAGAAAAAAAAAAAAAAAGCAGAATTTATAATGAAAAACTAACAAGAGGGGACTTTTTCTAATTCTGGGATTAATATGCAAAACCAATACCCCTATTTTGGAATAATTGTATTAATAAGCTTTTTACCATGTGTCATTGCTATTCTTTTGACAGGAAGAGGACATGAGTTGACTTGATATACACTCATCTGAAAGAGTGTATATTAGTGATATTTATATTCAGCAAGCCATGCAGGGTTTAAATTGGTTACTAGATATTTGCATCTTCTAACTACACAGCTGAAATAAGAGAACTAAAAGATATTTCAGTTTTAGAGTAATAATAGCTAATGTTTGTGCAGTGCCTTTTATGTGCAGGCACTGCTCTGGGTACTTTACATGTATCAACTCGTTTAAGCCCAAGGAAGTCATGTGAGAAGGTGCTGTGACTACCTCCACCTTCGAGATGGGAACCATGAAGCACAGAGATGTCACAGTGTGCTCAGGGTCCCACGGGTAGGAGGTAGACTTGAACCCAGGTGGTGTGTTTCCAGAGCTCACCTCTTTACTGCACTGCACAGTCTCTCTTAAAGCATAAGTAAGAGTTTCTAGTCATTTTCTGGGTTCAAAGGAAAGGTTGGGTTGGGCTAAAAGCAGTGGTATGCTAGTAAGCTGCCTCCCCCTCTTCCCCCTTATAAAGCCCTGGTTTATAACATGTGTCAATTTCCTTGGTGTAAATACTTCTACCTGGGCTGATTGCAAGGTACCTACTCGCTGGTAAAATTCCGGAGTGCTTAACAGTTGCTTCTCAGGAATTGGCACAAGCCAGCTCCCACACACCACTGGCTGAAAGTAATTGTTCAACTTGGTGTGGAGCAGTTTGGTCAGGAATGTGTCTTGCATGATGCTCAGTCAAGCCAACCATGGGTGGGACTCGGCATGTACATTCAGGGCTTGAAAGTGGTTTTTCCCCCTCTGTTTCCCCACCTGCCAACCAGGGAAGACAGCTGTTTGCTGGACTCTGAGTGCAGGAGGCTGAGTGCGTGCTCGCCACACCTCGCTGGCCTCTCTGGGGGATCACAGATGAAGCTGAAGTCCAAGGTGCCCACTCAGGGGGAGGCAGTTGCCTGACTCATGCTCAGGAAGGAGCATTCGGTGGCTGCCCGAGTGCTCCTTCCTGGAGCAGAGTGGCACTGGTGACATGAGATGTAAGGGAAGAGAACCACCAGGTTAAACAAGAGGGAAGAGGGTCTCTGAAGTGTGGAGCTGAAGGGTTCAGAAGAGGCCCATGAGCTCTGGTCAGTGAGGGCAAAGAAGAACGGAGCAAACCCTACGAAACGAAATAGCTGGAAAACATTTAGGTTACTATCCGGACGGCGCTAGAAACAGTCATGAAGTAGGGGGTCACAAACTCAGATGCCTACAAGGGCCAGGCAGCTGACTCAAGTGGGCAAATCAGACAAGGTAGAAATGGGGAGTGGTAGAGACTGTAGTAAATTACAGCACATGCCCTGCCAGAAGACGCTGAGGTACTGTCTGTTGGGGTTTATATTTTTATTTATTTATTTTTTTAATATTACAGGCCCCCCAAAATAGGTCTGTAACCTGGATGCAGGCCTCTACTTTGTGAGTTCTCTCACCCAGACTTTCCTTGCAAGGGTTTTTTCAAGACTTTTTTTTTGTGGACCATTTTTAAAGTCTTTACTGAATTTGTTACAGTATTGCTTCTGTTTTTTAGTTTTGGTTTTTTGGCCTGGAGGCATGTGGGATCTTAGCTCCCCAACCGCGGATCAAACTCACACCCCCTGCATTGGGAGGGAGAGTCTTTACCACTGGACCACCAGGGAAGTCCCCCTTGCAAGGTTTTGAATGCAAGACTCATAGGTTGACCCGCTAATGGCCAGGGGCTGCAATTATCCCTGCTGCTTCTCTGAGCGGTGGGGCCCCAGGGGTGGAGCAGACGGTGGGATCTGTCCATCCCATGTGCAGCCAATAAGCGATACATTGTAGCAAATTTTAAAACAACAATAAAACTAAAATTCAGTCTACCTTTTATTATCAACATATGTTGGCAATCCTGAACAATGTCAGTGATAAAAATACCCTCCTTGAAAAAAAAATCTTTTGTTGGTCTAAGTTCTAAATAATTGCTATGGTTCTTGTTGAGTTTTAAATATATCTGTATCTGTATCTATATCTAAATATATCTATATATGCTTCAAATTAACACATATAAATAACTTATCTATTAATGAATATTGTGTTCTACGTGGATGTTATTTGGAGAATTAGCCCCTAACTCAAGTGGATTCACCCACAAACATTTGTTTCTAGAATAAGTACCTAATGATTGGAAACCCTTCAGTTCCAAACTCTGTAGAACTACATATTCCTGTGTGTAAACGATAGAGTCAAAATAACAGTGATAGCAAATGATTGCAGACATGCAGAAACAGAATACAAGATACTTGCATTTTGTTGTCCATGTGACCATGCCAGAAGAACTGAAAAGAACAATATCTAGGGCTTCCCTGGTGGTGCAGTAGTTGAGAGTCTGCCTGCCGATGCAGGGGACACGGATTCGTGCCCCGATCCGGGAGGATCCCACATGTTGCAGAGCGGCTGGGCCCGTGGGCCATGGCCGCTGAGCCTGCACGTCCGGAGCCTGTGCTCCGCAACGGGAGAGGCCGCAGCGGTGAGAGGCCCACGTACCACACAAAAAAAAAAAAAGAACAATGTCTAAATGACTTGATTGTTTTCATCAAGAGCTGGATGCTCGTTCTAAAGCAACATATCAAGTAATTCCAATATTTACTGTCATTCAGCCATTTTCTCTGATTAAAAAAAATAAATTTATTTATTTTATTTATTTATTTTTGGCTGCGTTGGGTCTTCTTTGCTGTGTGCGGGCTTTCTCTAGTTGTGGCGAGAGGGGGCTACTCTTTGTTGCAGTGCGCTGGCTTCTTACTGCGGTGGTTTCTCTTGTTGTGGAGCATGGGCTCTAGGCGCACGGGCTTCAGTAGTTGCAGCACGCGGGCTCAGTGCTTGTGGCGCACGGGCTGAGTTGCCCCGCGGCATGTGGGATCTTCCGGACCAGGCCTTGGACCCGTGTCCTCTGCATTGGCAGGCGGACTCTTAACCATTGTGCCACCAGGGAAGCCCTTCTCTGTTTTTTTTTTTACAGAAGAAAAACTTCAGAAGTTTACCAACTATAATAGAAATGTATGGTGAATTTTCTGATGAAGATATTTTAGCTGAATTATTTTTGACTGTGGAAACCATTTGAAAGCAGCTAAAATGGATCCCAAACACACAAATATATGGACAGCATTACAATTTCTGAAATTAATTGTGAAATGGGATTTTTATGAATCTCTGAAAAACCTGTCCTTTTCTGGCCATTATTATCATTTGTTTCATTTCCTGATTATTGCTCAAAGTTGTCACGTGGAGGAGGAAGATGTTAAAAATGATCTGCCCATGGTGCTAACATGCCACTGCTCTGAGGTCTGCTTAGCCTCTCAGGTGGAGATGGCCTCTGGGCTGCAGGAACTCCTGGGTCTCTTTAGGACAAAGACTCGACATTTTATTTGAAGGTTTTTCCAGCATAGGAATTGTTTTAACACAACCTGATCTTGACCATTTAATGGCCTGGTTGGAGAATCTGTCTTGGCAGCACAGAATGGGTTTTGGAGGAACCATGGAAATACCAGTATTTAAAAGTTTGGTCCCGGGGACTTCCCTGGTGGTCCATTGGGTAAGACTGCGCTCCCAACGCAGGGGGCCCGGGTTTGATTTCTGGTCAGGGAACTAGATCCTGCATGCATGCCACGACTAAAGACCTGGCGTGAGCCAAAAATAAATAAATAAATAAATAAATAAAAAATAAAATAAAAGTTTGATCCCATGGCTGAGGAGTGGTGGGTCTTGTTCCCACTTAAAAATGAAAATAGTGTGGGAGCCTTTCCAGCCACCATCCCAGATGGGTGGCTTGGGGGTTTTCACAGGCATAATGCCCTGACATTAGGTAGAGGTATGGAGGTGCCTTTACTCTCCTGCTGGCTCCTGGCCCCTAGACAGACCATTTCACACCGGGTCCATTGTGGTTGCCCCTGCAGAATAGGGAAATGGAGACTCACCAGCCTGATGAAGGGACAGAGTTAAGGCAATGAGGCTGACCCTTAAACCAGTCCTGGCAGATAGGGCCAGGCTGGGCCCTAAGTGTGCAGAGATGGTAACTCTCTCTCAGGAATAACTTGAAAGGTTACTGGCCCAAGACAGACTCCCCAACCCACGGCCTGAAAGTCTCACCATTGCAGTCACTCCACGGAGGTCTTACTACTATGGCTATTACTACTACTGCCATTTTCACTCTGCTTCCTAGATACTCTCTTAAAGACACAAAAGTGCCACATGGAGGGACTATCACATCCACCCTGAAAGTGACAAGGAAGACCAGCTCCTTGGTAATCAACCTGGTCACACAGGGTTCTGGAAGCCAGGGATGCAGAGCAGGGGTGGGTTTATGGGGAGTCTTGGTTGGGGAGAGATCTGGGACAGTGGGACAGGAGAAAGAGAACATAAAAGGAGGGGAGAGGTCTGGCCTGCCAGGGCTAGGAGGAGGGCCTGGTGCCCAGGGATAGGACAGGCAGAGGTATTAGTCCTCACCGCTTTGCCTGGTTCAATCTAGGAATCTAAAATTGTCATGTGCCGGGGAGAGCAGGTGGTGGCACAGAGACACTCCAAAGGCAACTGATTTCTTCTTGGAAGCTGTTAAGTTTATTGATTTAAGTCAGGACAGGCTCAAGGACAATAAGAGATTCTCTCAAAAGGAAATCAAGCTGCTTCTCTTGGTGAGTATTGCTTTTTATTTAGGCAGGGGTCTAAATCTATTGAGGTGAAAGCTGCTGGGTCTCGCCTCTGGAGCAATCTGGGGAGACCTATAAAATTTATTGATTGGACTTACTTAACTTATGCTGGCTAACAATAAAACAACTAGACCCATCAATCATTTCCCCGCCCCCCCGCCCCCCCCCCCCAATGATTACAGTGTTGATTGATTCCTCCTCGGAAGTTTATGGAGAAAGTACTGAGGGGGTCAGGACATAGATGCTGCACAATGACATTCCAGGGAAGCACACCAGGGAAGCCACTTCTTGCCGAGGTGAGAGCCCTGGGGGAGGGCCAGGAGTTCTCTGGGAATAGGCTGCTGTGACCTCTCTGGGCAGGAAAGAGCTAGGCAGCCCATCAGGAAGGCAGTAGAAAGCAGCCAGATTTCTGTTTGCCAGGTAAGAATGGGCAAGTGAGTGAGGATATTGATACAGGGCAAGGAAGGAGAGGTGTATGGAGAGGGGCAACCAGCCAAGATAAACCAGTGGCCAGCACCCCTACCTTGAAGTCTGGAGCAGGGCCCTTTGGAGGGCACACTGCAGGCTTGCCTTTGTGCCAACTTGGAGGAGGAGTTATTCATCCAATTCACCAAGTATATCTCTTGCCTTGAGAAGTAAGACATATCCTTACCTGAGGTTGTTTGCAGCCTTGTTGGAGAGACAAGATGTTCCTTGAATGAGATAATGACCTGAGACCTTGGATGATGAACTGCCATCAGTGACTCATGCTTTAAGTGCTATGGGAATTCAGGAAAAGGGGTGCCCTGTGAGGGCTGGAGGGGTTGGGGAGGGTCTCAGAGATATGATGGGACTTGAACTAGGCGTCCCTAATTCAAGAAGAGCAGAGGGGAGCTGGATAAATCAATCTTCTAGAAACATGGCATCCATTGTCTATTTGGGCAAAGAAATACTTGAGGACTGTGGGATAATATGCATAGTGGTTAAATGTTAGTGCTCTGGAGTTAAAGTTTCAGTTCCAGCCTGGGCTTTACCAGTTATTATCCATAGGGGGAAATAATGTAGCATCTACAAGTCTTAGTTTCCTCACCTATACAATGGGGTTAATAATAGTACTTATATGGTAAAGTAGTTGTAAAGATTAAATGAGACTAATGTGTGTAAAGCACTTAACACAGTGCCTGAAGCAGAGAAAACATTCAGTAAATGATAGTCATGAGCACTATTATTATTATTAGTGGTGGTAATAACAGCATTCAGATTACCACCAGGTTCTGGAATGCTCTGGTTCCTTATAGACTAGCTTGGGGGAATGAATAAAGGACAAAGAAGAGACTCTCTCTCTGTCCTGAGGGAAATCACACAGGGAACCATATTCAAAGTTTGAACTTGCACTCACCCAATGGAAAGAACTTCCATGGAGTTCCGTGAAGTTATTTTTTTACCTTCTTGGGCCCAGAATGTCCTCCCTGGCCAGCTGTCCCTCCCATCCAGAGCCCATTCAAGCTCCCCTCCTCACGAAGGCTTCCCTTACAGCTCTGGCCATCAGGCTCTCTCTTTGCCTTACTGCCCTTGCCTCTCCAAGGGCATGAAGTCAGAGGGCTGACTCCTGTTCTGTTGAGTCTCTTTTGCGGCTGTGTTGCATTTCCCCATAATGTGCATGTGTCTCAAAAGTAGAAACTGAGCAGAGCACTTGCTCCACAAACTTTAGAAGAATTAATGAATCTCACTGAGGCTACAAACTTTCTACTCTGCCCAGACTGACGTTTCTGTGCTCTCTCTCCCAACCCACCCCCATTCCTTTTCACCAAGCCTCATGTTCAATTCCTGGAACCCAGGCACACTGTGGGGTTCTACTCTGGACCTCTGTGAACTTCTCAGGCTGCCTGAGCCTCACTGGTGAGGAGTCCCACTGGGTGGAAACGGTGCCGCTGGCCAGGCTGGGCTTCTGTGAACGACCGGAAGGGAAGCAGCTGCCTCTGCTCCGGGCCCAGACTTCGATCTAATATCTGGCTTCTCTGGACTGGGAGAGAAGTTCCCAGAGAGGTGGCCACTCTAGTGCCAAATAGGTCTTGATAAGTTTCTAATGGAGAGATCTGAGTCCCAGTTGAACCCGACAGCTGAGACAGATTGGGGTCTGTGCTGGGAGCATGAGGAATGAGACCACTGTCTTGCATTTCTTGTGGCTTTCCTTCAGGACTGGGAATCCCCCCAAAGTCACTTTTTGAATCTTATTTTTCAGTAGTCTCCTGTCTGGGAAGCAGATTATTGGAACCATTTCTGTTCCTCTCATCCCTGTTTTATTCTCTAACCCACAGGGTTAGGCCTAGAGGGAAGATTAACATGGAGATAACATGGCTGGGTGATGAGAGAGAGGCTTCTGGACCATTAAAAGAGAGGAAAACTAACTGGGGAGCACCTACATCAGGAATAAGTCATCTTAAACATCTTGCAAGGACAGGTACACATAGGCCAAGGACAACCAGTCATATTAGAAATGATAAAACTGAGGTCTGGCTTAAGTCCCTGCTTCTTTAAGGAGAGGCACTTTGGCCCAAACGTCATGGTGATTGCTCCATATACAGTAGATATTTCTGCAAGCCCATGCTGTCCTTTCTTGAATGATATCTGTGGCCCTTATCTAGAACCCGAAGGGCAAAAGGACAAGAGGCCAGGAGCCCACTGAGGAGGTGAACAGTGGTGTGCTGCAGCCAGCAGCCAGCCAGTTTAGGGTCTGCAGGGCAGAGATAAATGACCCCCAACTCCTACAGGGCCTCCCTGAAAGGCACTGCTAGAGATTGGGCAGGGCTGTGATGAGAGTATGCGGCTTTGAGTTTTGAAATGGAAGAAACCTAGAGAATAAATAGGTTGAAGAAACTGTAAGAGAAGACAATTCTCTGGGGATCCAACAGAGACATATCTAGAAGCACTGGCTTGCAACAGCAGCAATTACATAAAGGGACTCCTAACCCTTTGTGAGATGAAAAATAAACAAGGGCTTCCCTGGTGGCACAGTGGTTGAGAGTCCGCCTGCCGATGCAGGGGACACGGGTTGGTGCCCCGGTCCGGGAAGATCCCACATGCCGCGGAGCGGCTGGGCCCGTGAGCCATGGCCGCTGAGCCTGCGCGTCCGGAGCTTGTGCTCCGCAACGGGAGAGGCCACAGCAGGGAGAGGCCCGTGTACCGCAAAAAAAAAAAAAAAAAAAAAAAAAAAAAAAACAATCTCCAGTTCAATACCAGACTGCCTTGGGTGGTATTTACAACACCTTCAGAGCTGGGAAAAGGAGCAAGTGTTCCTCACTTAACGTCTAGTTATTTCTCCTTTGCTTTTCCCTGTGCAGACAAAAGTTGCAGGACTAATGAGCCCTCAGAATGGGGGAAAATGGAACTTCCATCAGCAGTACTTTCAGCAAGTTGGTAGGGGTAAGGCAGAGCTCTCAGAGATCAAGAAATAAATGTGCCACTTTCATATTTTAAGGCTCCTGGTATATTAAAGAAAGAGAAATATCAAAACAGAATCACAAAAATTGTGATTTTTTTAAAACCTTGCATTTAATAAATTGGTATAATCTAGCACCAAAGGCACTGAGTTATTCACAAGATAATTATAGAACTTTTAAAATATATTAATTTGTAATGTATTACAGGCAGTCTGATTTGGATAATGGGGACACGTGTTTCAGTTGTATGATGAACAGCATCTTCTTTCAATGTTGTTGCAGTGTAGCTCTGAGACTGTATGTATAACCTCATTTGGAGATGAATCAAAATCTTAACTCTGAATCAAAATCTTAACTCTTGGGATAAATGGGATAAGTGGTATCCCCAACACAATACTCCCCTCCCTCACAGCCCTTGGATTAGCAGAAGTAAGTAGTTTATATAAGTGCAGCATCTTATAAAGATTTAGAAATCTTAGGTTAGTATTTAATAGATTCCTTTGTTGAATTAGATTTAAAGAAGGGATTATTATGGTTTCTGGGACAGTATTTTGGGGGACCTTTTTACCTATAAGGACCTAAATATCATGAAAGTATTGCCAATGAGATTTAGTTATGCACATGTATCTTCACAAAAAGCCTAAAAAGACAGATAAAATGGTAAAAGGAGGGAATTGTCCTTCCTCACCAATGTGTGTGTATGGGACAGCACTTGTGAATCACTTCAGAGGTTTGGATCTCACCTGTCCCTTACTCCTGCGGTGCTCAGTTCTGTGGGGTGCCAGCCAGCTCCCCCAGGTGCAGATGACCATGACCCACCTCAGGTCCACTCTGTGGCCTCACTTTCTGCCTTCAGGCCTCTGAGTAATGTTGTCCATGGGGCCACATAGTAACGTGCTTGGCACTCACACACAGGCAACATAGATGTCCACGGGGAGAACCTTCGCCCAGTGGTCTGGGGGCAGTGGAGAGCTGCTGCCCCCTCCCCCTTCCCCCCTTTTGGTTGTTGCTGAGACACCTTTCAGGCAGTAACTCCATGGTCTCCTGGGTTTGTATTGTACAAGCAGTAGCCTGGAGGCGTGGCCAACTCCAGACGTAGCTCTGTCTTGGCTTTTTTCTTCTCTTTCAATCCCCTCCTTCCTCACTTCTGCTCCTTCCATCACATTCCCCAGGGAAGAGCTTACACTTAGGCCTCTGTTTTAGGATCTGCTGTTTGCAAAACCCAAAACCCTTTGTATGGGAGCCAGTGGTACACTTGATCTTTTTACTGTTTTCTTGCACTTGGCTTTTGGAACCTAAATGCAAGACCTGACATGGAGATTTGTCACATGCCATCTATTGAAATGTTTTTTATTTCTGATTTTGTCATTTAACAGTGTTTGCTCTCCTTCCTAGCCTTGAGTCATCTACAAATTTTTTCATAAAATCTATTGGCTGTTCAAAAAAAGCCATCAACAACAACCAACCTCTGTAACCTCATCTCAGGCTTCATTCTTGATAACTACCCTTCTGCAGCCTCACCTCCTACAAGTGCACGAATGGGCCGAACTCTTCCCCCCTCAGGGTCTTGTACTTGCTCTTCTTTCTGCTTGGAATCCTCTTTGCTCAGCCTCTTCACGTGGAGGTCGGTCTGTCATGCTTTAGGACTCAGCTTAACTGTCACTTCTCAAAGAATACTTCCATGACCACTGTGTTTCTCTCACGGCACTTATCCCAGTCCATGGGCACCATGGATCCATTCATTAGTTTGCTTTTTGTATTGCTCATTGTCCTAATTAGAATGAAATCTCCAGGAAGGCAGGGATGTTGTCTGTTTTCGTCACTGCTCTGTCTCCAGCACTAGCCCAGGTTCTGACACTTGGCAGGGGTTCTATAAATTTTGGACTCATCCTCTCTACTTCTGCACTGGATCCAATCCTCTCTCATCTACTCAAGGACATCATTCCACTAATTCCCCTTCCTCTCTTCTGTATCATTATCATCCCCCTATTTACAGGATCATTCCCATCAGCAGACAAACATACTGTAATTTCTCCTGTCTTAAAAAGCAAAGCAAATCAAACAAGTGCTCTTAGCCCACATCCTCTTGCAGTTGACACACTATGTATTTTATTTGTTGTCTGTCTCCTTCATTAGATGAGAATCTCCACAAGGGAAAGATTTCTGTCTGTTTGTTTATGGTTGTATACCTAGTGCCTGGGAAGTGCCAGACACATAGTAGTCATTCAGTAAAAATTTGTTGAATGAATGAATCATTTTGCAGAATGAATGAAAAAAACAGAAAAGCCCTTTTTAATCTACAGAGAAAAAAATCAGTCTACATTTTGAGCAGTGTTTAAATAACTTAAAAGATAACATTCAACTAAAAAGCATAAGACAGCTTTGCAGAGACATATGGTGGCTATCTAACTGTGTAAGGGAAGAATTCTCTTCTGTTCTATGGTGCTGCCTTCTAACGTGGAAAGCTCAATAGGGCAGTTTAATGGAGAAAGGAAAACCAGCGATAGACTTCTCAGCGTTACGATAACAGCCAGCCTTGACTCAGAGATGGAAAACTGAGGCCCAGAGGTACTAACTTTTTCCAAACTCTGTGTCCTCCCCTTTAATGGCCTAGGGCATAATTATCCACAAAACACATCCAGATAACTAACTTACAGTAAAAGGGAAGTTGTTATCCTTAGAAACTGGACACCACCAATTGCGTTCTGGAAAATTGGCATGCAGTAATAGCGCCGGCCAGGAGATGGCGAGTCGCCTTTCTCTCCAGGAGGGCTGCACTCTAGGTGGTCACTGAAGGGCAGAGAGCTGCTGGGACCCGGCCAGGTCAGATGGCTGGGTCAGCCAGGGCCTCTCGGGAGGAGAGTCCCCCAAACAAAGCTCTGCCTCAGAATGCCTCATTCTTGTTGGCTAGACCCCCATAAGTAAAATAGTTGTTGCTGAAAAAGATACAATTGTAAGGCTTCAGATGCAAAAGCAACTGCAAATCCAGGACGGTTGGCAGGTCCACAGTCAGGATATTTATCTCAGATTCAGAGGGTTTGAAAATCTAGGACAGCTCCTTGGCAACCCAGCACTGACGGTCCTTTTGTTAGACTTTTCTTAGGCTCAGGCAACAGCCTCTGAGAGCCAACCAGATTTTCTCCAAGAGGGCGACTCAACCTAGCGAGCATTCTACCACAGGAGTTATAAACCTGAGATTTGGGGTCCACCAACCACTACAACAAGGCTGTGTGCGAGGGCTGGAGGTGGGGACTGTGCTGGCAGATACAGTTTCTAGAGAGAAAGTCCATTGTTTTGATCAGTCTTTCAGAGAGCTCCATGATTCAAGAAAGATTAAGAAACTACTCAAAGCATTTTCCAGCCTTTCCTCCAGAGGCCTCAAAGATTCTTCACCCCAACCTGTCCCCTGAGATACTCCAGTTCTCCAGTTTTCATTAAAACGGGTATCCGTCAGGGACTGGCCAAGAGCCAGAAACATCAGTTATGTGAACAGAGAGGGTCATCTAATGATTGTGAACTAAGTGTAAACTTGTTAACTAAGTAACTGAAAAGGCAAAAAGAGTGCACTAAGGTATCACCGAGGTAGCAACTGCAGGAGCAGCCCCCAGCCCTAGGACCAGGTGTGGGAAGAGGTGGAAACTGTGAAAGTTTAGAAACCTGAAAGACTTTGAGGAGGAGGCTCTGCTCAGCTGAGCTGGCATCTCTGAGCTGCAGAGGGGCCTGGGGTGTGTGTGTGTGGGGGGGCACCTGGTGTCTTCTGGGAGGGGGGAGAGTGATGAGGCTGGTGCTGTAAGTGTTGGAAAAGTGGCAAACTGCATACAAATCCTGCTACAGGAGGGAGCTGCCACTGCCAAGGTGAAGAGGGGAGACTAAGGTGACATGGATAGGAACAGGAAACTCAGACAGGAAGAAACAAGCCCCTTGTTTCTCCTCCAGCCATGCTGTCTCCCTCTAGTGCCTCCCATTGGAAGAGCTAATCTGGAGCCAGCTGGCAAAGCCGAAATATGATTTGCAGAGTCCCAGCTCCAGATCCCAAGGCTGAGCACAGAAGGCTAGGTTTGAAGCACAAGCTGTCATAGCTTCCTCCCTTTGGCCTTCCCTCTGCTCCGTAATCAAAGCCATAGTCAGCCCATCACTTGTCCTTCAGATTTTTCTATACCTGTGCACTGGGTCCCCTTAGCTACAAGGGACACATGTTAAGCTCTCTCAGTGGACAAGTCGAACCCCCCTTTCCTAGGCTTCCTAGGCTATACTCCCTTCTCTCCCCCAGGGGTGGGAGTGGACTCACAACACAACAAAAACTTTGTCCAGAAATCCTCTTTCTCATCTCCAAACTCCTGGCTGTTTTGTCACTATGAATGAGGGGTACAAGAGTCAGGAAACTGGTTTTTTCTGCCTTCCTTTCTTCCAAAGCCTGCACCGTGGTCTGGCACCTCTTCCTGGAATGTGATCTCTATTGCCTTCAAAACTTCTAACATCTTGTTACATGTGTACTCAGAAAAATGAATAAAGTAACTGGGTTGCTTTACTATTTCAAAAGCATAAATATGTTTAAAGCTTTCTAACTGGAGGAAGATGGCCAGAATGATTCCTTTCAGGTCCATTAGGGACTGTTCAGATAGAGGAGAGATGCTGTGAAACTTCCCTCAGGGCTTTGGAGTCATCTCTCAGCTGAAATCACTAACCTGTTTCTAACCCCTTGTAGCAGGATTGAAAACTGGGATTGCTTTGGAGGACTGTCATTCACCTCACTGGTTTACCATGAGGATTAAATGAGATCACATATGCAAAAGTATTTTGTAAACTAGAAGGCACAATGCACAGGCATGAACCAGACTGTCATGATTATGGATACTTTAAGGGGACCTTGATTATCCAGAATTTCTAAAGACATTTCTAAGCACTTGCAGTTCTAAGAGGAAACTTTGCTCTTTGAAACTAGATCCAGAGCAAACAATAGGACTGTTTGGCAAGTGTTTCTGAGGAAAAAACAAAAAACAAAAAAACACCTGGAGTGTTAGCAACACTGAGAGATTACTGTGTAGCTGGCAAGCAGGGCCCACCCAGAGGTCCTTGGCCTGCCCCAGGGTCACCTGCAACATGTTCCTGTTGTACCAACAGCTGCCAGCTTCTTGTTGCCTGCAGGTGTGCCCTGGCCCCTGGAGCATGCTTGAGGTCGACAGGGACCGAATGCCTGTGGTGTCTTTGTGCCAGGGTCCTCAGGGATCCCAGTACGATAGAGCACGCCTCCCACCAGTGGTAAGCTGCTCACTAACACCCTTTATTGACTTGCTTCCCTTCCTGTCTCACTTTCCCCATTCTCTCAAAGAGCTTTCTGGAATCACCACCCCCATCAACTACTTGCAACTTGAATCTTTGCCCTGGAGTCTGATTTTGGGGAGGACTCAAGCCAAGGCAGAGAAGTCTGGAGGGCTTGTCTTTGGCAGGAGAATGTAACTTATATTAACGGAAATGAAAGTTTCTCTGTAAATCCAGCTATTAGGTGCTAGCCAGAATTGCTAAGTAGCAGTAATAATTTCTATCTATTGATAGCTTCCTTCATGCCAAGCGTGACCCTAAGCACTTTTCAGATACTTCATTCATAGTGACCTTAGAAGTGGGTACTCTTATTATCATCCCCTATGTTATAAATGAGTAAACTGAGGCACAGTGACTTGCGAAGGTCGCATAACCTATAAGTGAAAGAGCTGGGATTCTGACTCTGGCAATTGGATTCTAGAGCCCACACTTTTATCTATTCACTGTACTTTTCAAACTGTTGACCACTGAGTAAACAAAGAGCCAAAGAGCCTGGCCCCATTCCTCACACTGTTTTAAGAGTCCTAACTCAAGGGTTGCTGAAAGACAGAGGATATAGTAAGATAAGTGTAGGTTTGAGAATTGGAAGCCTGAATTCAAAACCACCTCCACTTACCAGCTTTGTGACCTTGAACAAATCACTTCTCCTCTCACCCTCAGTTTAAATCTTATGTGTAACATGGGGTGGCAGAGGTTGGTGAAAAATAATGCCTGACTCATGGGGCTACGGTGAGCTTCAAATGAGATGATGCTTGTGGAGCACTGGGCAAACTCCAAGCGCGATGGACAATTTTGGATGCTATGGCATCAGCCACAGGCTCCCAGCTTCCTCCTCTGCTGATCACCATCCCTTTTAGCCCACCTCCTAGGAGCCAGGACTCTACTCTCACCTGCTGCTTCCTTAAAGGAGTTAGTGTGTAGGTGATAGAGGATGGAACTTTGGAATCTGACAGACAGGGATTTGAATGTCAGAGTCTTTGCTGTTTCTACCTTTTTAAAAAAAAAAAAAACAAAACTCTGGGCAGTTATCTAATCCGTCCAGGCCTCTATTTTCTCATCTGTAAAATGGGGACAATAAAACAGGACTGTGGAAAGGATTAACTAAGGCAATGCACACAAAGTGCTTAGCACAGTCCAGCACATCTTAGTGTGCAAAACATGGTACCTACTGTTGTTACTATTGACTTTATGAGAGAAAAATATGAGCCCCATGTACAGACAGGAAAAGTCTGTCTGTCTGACTGATTTTACATGCTATATAAGAAAAGAATTATTAGAGGTATCCATCTACTTAAGAGAAAGTGAAAAAGCCTCAATCTGCCATTGCATTCCTGTTTACGTATGAAATCTGTACATCTTGCTAGAGAAAAGGATAAAGAAGGTTTGAAGAGAAAATAGTTTTGAAAGCCATTATTATTATTATTATTATTTTTAATATGGTTAATTGTTTTATTATTTTTTTTAACATCTTTATTGGAGTATAATTGCTTTACAATGGTGTGTTAGTTTCTGCTTTATAACAAAGTGAATCAGTTATACATATACATATATCCCCATATCTCTTCCCTCTTGCGTCTCCCTCCCTCTCACCCTCCCTATCCCACCCCTCTAGGTGGTCACAAAGCACTGAGCTGATCTCCCTGTGCTATGTGGCTGCTTCCCACTAGCTAGCTATTTTACGTTTGGTAGTGTATATATGTCCATGCCACTCTCTCACTTTGTCCCAGCTTACCCTTCCCCCTCCCTGTGTCCTCAAGTCCATTCTCTAGTAGGTCTGCGTCTTTATTCCCGTCTTACCCCTAGGTTCTTCAGAACTTTTTTTTTTTAATATTCCAGATATGTGTGTTAGCGTACGGTATTTGTTTTTCTCTTTTGAAGGCCATTATTGAAAGAAACAGTGATGTAACACAGAAGATAAAATCTGTAACAGTAAATGCACATGTATGCCTTAAATGTAAACAAAAGCTCTTCTTTCTGAATCTTGCTTCTTCTTTCCACCCCTCCACCCAAATCAAACAAAGTTTGCATGCGTGTGTGTGTGTGTGTGTGTGTGTGTGTAGGGAAGGAGGCGAGCTAGGGGAATGCAATGTACTGACTTGGGAAAGAGAAAGCAGGGCTAGAAATATCTCCCTCCAAAGCCAGGCATGGACTTTGAAAGGAGCAGGGCAGGGGCAGAAGTGTGGGCAAGGAGGGCAAGAAGACTGGAGACATGGGCAGGAAATGGTGAAAAAGAAAGCTGGCGCGGGCCTCCTACCTTGCAGCTGGCGCCTGAGGGATTGATTCCCTCCTCCCCGGCCCCAGTGCCTCATGGGAGTGGACCTGCTGGGTCTCCTTGACTCCATGCTTAGGGGGGCATAAGTGCCTGTTGGAGACTCAGCACTTGTTAACTTGTCACGGCATGAAAGAAGGGAGAGAGGTCTGACATTTCCCCAACCCCTGAAAGTGAAAGAAGAAAGGGTTCTTTACTTTCAGGGCCATATCCTGAATGACGCAGGTCAGTGTTTGCAACTGGTCCGTGTGGGCGCAGGCTTCTAGTTATTTCCTGGATAACCTGTTATCTATTAGCCGTCAGGCTGCTTGCCAGAATATGCTAATGTCTCCAGAGTTCCTGGTCTGGATTCTGAGGAGCAGATTTTTTGTTTTGTTTTGTTTTTAAGGGGACGTAGGAGTTGGGATGCAGACAGCTGTGAGTCCCATTGGCAGAAACGCTGTCCTCTCCTCTGCCCTTAGCTGTGCTGAAAGAGAGAGAATGCCCTGGAACATAGGGCACAGTCCATGCTGGTGCCCATGTGGAACCCGGCAGCATCTCCTCTTTCTCCTGGCTCCTTGATTCCACACCTGTAGGAGATTTGGCTTTATTGGAATGTTCTGGAAAAGCTTCTGAGAAAAATGTTATTTGAAGTTGATATCATTTGCTGAGAGAACAAGGAAACTCTTCAAATAATCTTTTGTTTGGTGAAAAGAGGGTAAGAAGGGTGTCAGAATTCAATAGGCCTGTTCTTCTGTTGAGTAGGGGCAGAACTTGGCTCACCCAGGTGAGTTTAGTACCATCAACCATCAGTTACACCTATGGCCTCTACATTTGTACTAAGGCACAGTGAAATGTTATCATATGGGAGGGATACACAAATATAGGGCATCATTCTTATTCTTGTTAAAAAGGTAGCACATGTTCATTATTTAAAAATTTAGAAACTCTAGAAAAGAAAAAAGAAGAAACACTCAAAATTTCATTTCTGTAAGATAATTATTGTTAACCTTTTGGTGTATCTTCTTCTAGCTTTCTTTTTCTGTGCTAATTTATACCTATTTATGAAAAAGGTTTTTTGATTAAAAAGTGCAGTGGTGCTATCTGATCTTTTGGAAGGGTCTGAAGGATGTATCCTTTAGCACTGGGGTTTGTGATTAGCTCTCCAGTAATCCTCAGAGAGTTAGTTTTATGGGGCTAAGATAGAACAGGGCTCACAGACCAGCAGGATTTAGTCCTAAAGGACTAAAATCCAGGACCTTTGGTTTTAAGCATTTATTTTCATTTATGTGCATATAGAGAAGGAGGATCAGGTGGAAGTGCCTAGAAGTAGGGAAAGTGCACATGTCAACTCACACGATCAAAAACCAAGCAGGCAAATGTTGGACCAACTCTCCAGTGGTACACATTTAGAAAACTAGACGAAGTATAGGAAACAACTGTTTTCACAAATTTCAGACATTTGCTGAGAGAACGGAAACAAATAAGGTGATCCCTAGATTGCCTCAGTTTTTTGTCTAGAAGCACATGCCAGACCACAGCCCAGGGATGGGAAACAAGCAGAACATGGGAGTCCTACTGAGTTGAGGAGACAAAGACCAGGGGAGTCTTTGGCAATTGGAATTTGCCAGACAGAGACCCAGGGAGGAGAGAACTACATAGAGGAAGACCTCTAGAAAGCTTTACAGGAAATCTCATAAGGATTTGGCTGAATACTAGGGCACATGCATAGACTCCATGAGTTTAGACAAAGAGCAACTATGGGGGCAAGAACAAGTACTGGGGAGCTGCAGACTGAACACCTCCAGAAACTTGTACACAGTTGGAGTTACTGAACTGTAACCAGCTAGAATAAAGAGACCTCACTGAACATCTGGAATATTCAGTAAAGACCCCAGAAAAGAAAGACCTTAGGAGTGAGACCAAAATAGCTCTAGAGTAAAGGTTACTCTAGATCAGCCCTAACAAAGCTTGCAAATTCAAAAGTATCATAATGATCCATAAAAGACTTAAGCCACCAAAACAAAACTCTTTGAAGGAAGACAAAAAAAAAAAAAAATTGGTCTCTCTCAGTATAACATTTATAATGTCCAGCATCTGTTAAAAAGTTACTTGACATAAAAAAAAATAAAATAAAAAGGGAGAAAAGTCAACAAATGAGAGATATGATGCAATTAGTAGGTAAGACCCTTAAAACAGATTTTATAAATATGCTCAAGGATTTAAAGGAAAACATAACCATAATGAAGAGAGAAGTAGAAACTATAAAAAGGAACCAAATGGAACTTTTAAAACTAAAAAATGCAACATCTGAAATGAAGAATTAGGCACTGCAAAGGAAAATATCAGTGAAATTAAAGACACAGCAATAGAAGCTATTCAAACTGAAACACACAAAGAAAAAAGAATGAACAAAGTTTCAATGACCCATGGAAAAATATCACAAGGTCTGACACACATATGATGGTAGTAATAAAACAAGGGGAGAAGTAGAAAAAATTCTGAAAAAATAATGGCTGAAAAATTTTCCAATTTTGACTCACATATTCAAGAAATTCAACCATTCCCAAGCAGGATATCCATGAAGAAAATCACACCAAGGCATATCATAATCAAATTGCTAAAAAACAATGATACAGAGAATTCTTTAACAGCCAGAGAATAAAGACACAGAAAGCAAATCAGAGGTTCCCTGGGGCCGGGAGTGGTATAGGGAGATTAACTGCAAAGGAACACAAGAAGGACTTTTTGGGGTGATAAAGTGTTTTGTACCTTGACAGCAATGGTGATGGTGGTGGTTGTGGAAGTGTGTATGTTTGGATTTTAGAAGTCATGAGTTCATATTAATACATTCAATTCCAATCCAACCCATCCCATAATTGTGTCTCCATGGTAAGAATACTTTTCCATGGTAAGAACCCTGGCTCCCAACAACATCGACATATATATTCATTTGCCTAATAGTTTCAGAATTGCTGCTATACTGCCAGAGACTATACTACTATAAAAAATAAACTTATTAAGAAAAGTTCAAGATTTTTTTTCCACTAGATTGAATGTATATAATCAAACTGTTGTGCTCAAAAATTATTTGGATTAGTTCTTTTCCCCCTCACTTCAGTATGATTATGTTATACATTTAAAATACATTTGTGTATCTGTCAGGGTCCAGTCAGGGGGCAGAAACCACAAAATTTATTTTAACAGAGAGAATTTAATATAAGTATTTGTTAATTAGGTATTAAGTTGTTAAGTGGGTACCTAAACAGATTTAAAAAACCTCTAAGGCAGCAGTTCCCAAACTTTTCAGTTTCAGGAGTTCACTGAGGACATCAAGGAGCTTATATGTTGGCTAAAGCCAGTAGTATTTATCACCAATGTTAGAAATTAAAACTGAGAACTTTTTTACAATATTTATTTTTTAATTCATTAAAAAATAACAGGCAAGGTAGGTGGGGGAAATGGGTGGGGGAAATTGGTAGGGGAAAGGATGGTTGTAGGGTACAAATTTCCAGTTATAAGATGAATATGTTCTAGGGATCTAATGTATAGCATAGTAACTACAGTTAACAATGCTGTTTTGTATATTTGAAAGCTGGTAAGACAGTAGATCTTAAAAGTTCTCCCCCCCACACACACACACAAAATAGTAAGTATGTGAGGTGATGATTTGTTAACTAATCTTATTGTGGTAATCATGTTGCAATATATATGTATATCAAATCATCATGTTGTACCCCTTCAACTTATATGTCAATTATATCTCAATAAAGCTGAAAAAAAACCCATCAAACTCATTGCATGTTAACATAAATAAAATAGTTTTGTGAGAAACAACTATATAAAAAATTTAGTGGGAAGAGTGGCATTATTTAACACTTTTGCAAATCTTTTTAATATCTGGCTTAATAGAAGTGAGCTGGATACTCGTCTGGTTCTGCATTCAGTCTATTGTGATATGTTGTTTTGGTCAAAATATGTGAAGAAAATCCAGCCTCACACAGATATGTAGTTAGAAAAGGGAGGAATATTTTAATAGAGTTTTCAGATAATTATGATTATATTTTTTGATATTACACCAAAACTGAACAAATAGTAGTTTCTTAAAGATTGATTGCAATGTAGAATCTGAAACTATATCTAAAAAACATTTTGGGGCTTACCTGGTGGCGCAGTGGTTGAGAGTCCGCCTGCCGATGCAGGGGACACGGGTTCGTGCCCCGGTCCGGGAAGATCCCACATGCCGCGGAGCGGCTGGGCCTGGGCGCCATGGCCGCTGAGCCTGCGCGTCCGGAGCCTGTGCTCCGCAATGGGAGAGGCCACAACAGTGAGAGGCCCGCGTACCGCAAAAAAAAAAAAACAAAACATTTTGTTAATCTGTTATATTAAAATCCATTGGTCTGTCTTACCATTTGGACAGATCTTTTACCCATGCATAATTTTGTAATCCCATGCATTGCTCATTGGAAAATATCAGTTGACTGAGTGATGCAGATATTTCAAATGTTGACATATTTCATTATTCATTTTTTAAAAAATTCACATTTGTTAATATCACCACCAATCTCATCAGAAAAGTGTTTTTTTTTTTTTTTTTTCGTGGTACGCGGGCCTCTCACTGTTGTGGCCTCTCCCGTTGTGGAGCACAGGCTCCGGACGCACAAGCCCAGCGGCCATGGCTATCGGGCCCAGCCGCTCCGCGGCATGTAGGATCTGCCCGGACCGGGGCCCGAGCCCGTGTCCCCTGCATCGGCAGGCGGACTCTGAACCACTGTGCCACCAGGGAAGCCCCAGAGAAGTTTTTAAGTATTGGAAACTGTCTAGCTCACAATAGCAGATGCATATTTTCCAAATTTCTAAATTTAGCTTGGAAGCTCAAATTTTATCATCGGCAACAAACACTGTCAGTGGTTTTCCTTGAAGTGAAAGGTTTACTTTGTTCATTTTCGAGAAAATGTCTGCTAAATGCCCAAGTCTGAATAACCATAGTTTGTCTGTCCATTGTTCCTGCAAGTAAAAATGGTGTTCAATGAAAAAAGTGGCTAGTTCAGCTAACAACTCAAACAGTTGCACAAGTGCTATTCCTTAAGACAACCATCACATTTCATGCTACAGCACAAGTGTTTCAGTTATCATAAGAATATTGAAGTGATCTGAACATAAGGATCATGATTTAATAAAGTTACTAATTTTACTGCTTCATCATGAGTGATTCTTAAGTAGAACTGGATTTTTTTTCTCCTGCAAGTACATGGTGGTGAAAAATACAGTGACTGCTAGTGTGGCACTGCCTGTATTTATGCTAAAGGGCCAACAGTCTTATTCACCATTCCTTTTGCACCATCAGTGCAAATGTCCACACAGAAAAAGGAAAATAATGTCTTATTATTATTATGAAAATATTTTTGACCTGATCCCCTGAAAGGCCTCAAGGACCCTCCACAGGGATCCACAAAACACACTTTAAGAACTGCTGCTCTAAGTTCTTTGAGTAGCAATAACAGGAAATAGTTACCACCTCTAGTGTTGAGAGAATAAAAAGAGGAAGCTGAATTTTTAAAACTTAGAAACTTAGAAGGGACTTTTGGAGTTGAAACTCAGACCTCCTCTGAGGGAAAGGGGACACTTGGCTGGTGCTGGCTTCTATGAGTTCCCGGGAAGCGGCCCTTAGGGTTGGAAACTTAGAGCTTGAGAAGCAGGTGCCTGCTGGTTGGTGCTGGTGTCTCTGAAGTGGTGTAATGAGACTGCTTTTGTCAGTGTTGGAAAAACTGTAAGCTGCATTTCACTGCTGCTATGAGAAGGAACTACTGCTGCCAGGGTGAAGGCATTGCTGGAGTGAGACTCAAAGGAATTGCCACCAGAGAGGAAAACAAGAAGGAATAAGCCCTTTCTCCCTCCTCCAATCTTGCAGTCCCCTCTTGGCTCTGATAGGCAGAGCCCAATAGAGAGGCAGCAGGCAAAGTGGAAATGTGGTTTGCAGAGCCTTTTCTCCAACCTCACAAAGCAGAGTACAAAAGGATGGGCTTGGAAATGAGAGACAATAATAGGCATGTTTGGGTTTATTTGCTCTTGTTTGCATTAACATTTAGATTTTCTCCCATCCTTATTTATTAAATTTTCTTTTTGAATATATAGAACATTAATCTGTTCAAAAGAATAAAAAATATACATAAAAATGTACCCAGGGAAGTGTCCTCGCTTGCCTATCCCTTCAACCTGTACCCCTACTTCATTGTTTTCTCATTTATTCTTCATGTGTGTGTGTTTCAAAATTAAGTAGATACATATGTTTTCTTATTCCCTTTTGTCTTTTAGACAAAAGCGTATTATATATAATTATTTGCACTTTGCATTTTTCATTTACTATATTCTGGAAATCACAGTCTTTTTTATAGTTCTTCATAATCCTTAAACCAAACTCTATCATTTATTTTACCAATCTTCTGTATTTGGCTACTTAAGATATTAATAATTTTTGAAATTACAAATAACATTGCATGAACAACCTAATGATGCATGAATACTATTAAATTGTTGGAGGTGTATCTTCAAGGTACATTCCTAGAAGTGAGACTACTGGGTCAAAAGGTGAATGTAGCCATGGTTTTGTTAGATATCGCCAAATTCCTCTTCAGTTTTTGTTCCTACTGGCAATATATACGTGCCTATTTCTCCAGTTTCACTAGCAGAGTATATTGTCAAGATTTTGAATTTTGCCAACCTGATGAGTGAGAAATGCTGTATCTATATGGTTTAATATGCATTTATCTTATTATGTGATGTTGTACATCTCTACATATTTAAGGATGAGTTTTACATCTTTTTTGTTGTTAATTTTCTATTCATGTCTTTTGTCCATTTTTATAGAGTATTTTTGTCCTTTTCCCCTCAACTTTAAAACCTTATTTATATATTAGAAATTTTGGTCATTTATCTGTGATATATATTGAAAATATCTTCTCTAAATTTGTTGTTTGTTTTTTGACTTTGTTAATTGAGTTTTTGCCCTGTGAAAGCTTAGTTTTTTAAAAGTAATTAAATTTATCAATCTTTCAGTACATTTTCATTTTGAGACTTAATTAGAAAGAATTTCGCCATACTCAGGTTGTAGAGGGATTTACCCATATTTTCTTCCGATACTGGTGCTGTTTTCAGTTTTTGCATTTAGATCTTTGATCCACTTGGAGTCTATGGTATTTTTTCCCAAATGGCTGCTTTGGTTCTTTATTGCTGTATTACACACTATTCGAAAGCTTAGTGGCTTGAAACAAGATCCATGTCATTATCTTCCACAGTGCTATGTGCAGATTGGGCTCAGCTGTGCAGTTCTGCTGCTGATGGTGTTTGGGTTCCCTTGTACAGACTCAGTATCTGGTGGCTGGGGCTGGAGTTGTTGAAAGGCTTGATTCAGATGCTGGGACAGCAGAGCCTCTCCCTCCCCCATGTAGTTCCGGGGCTTTTCTCTCCGTGTGGCCTCTCCGTATGGTCTTTCTGCGAGGGTAGCTGGACTGTTTCTTCTTCTCTTTCTTTTTTTTTCTTTTTTATCCAGTTTTATTGTGACAGATTTTACATACCATAAAATTCGTCTATTTAAAATTTATAGTTCAGTGGTTTTTAGTAGAGTCAAAGAGTTGTACAACCATCACCACAATCTAATTTTAGACTATTTTAACACCCCCAAAAGAAAGTCTGTACTCATTAGCAGTCATTCCCCATTCTGCTGCAGCCCTCATCCCTGCACCAGCCTCAGACAACCACCACGAATCAACTTTCTGTTTCTGTGAATTTGCCTATTCTAGACATTTCAGATAAATGGGGTCATATAACACATAGTCTTTTTTGACTAGCTTCTTTCACTTAGCATAATGTCTTCAAGGTTCATCAATGTTGAAGCATGAATCAGAACTTCATTCATTTTTACATAGGAATAATAATCCATTGTATGGAGATAACACATTTTGTGGCTATCCAGTCATCCATTTGTGGACATTTAGGTTGTGAGACAGGAAGGGGGCAGGGTGCAACCTTTAAAAGAAAGAATGACATAGTCATTGAGGACACGACATAAACTGGTTAGAACCAACTAGCTCTAAGATGGCAGACGATTGACTTCCACTAGACCTTGAGCCTCAGTCTACACTCATTGTAATGCATTAGCATATGCTAAGTGACACACTCACCAGAGCCATGACAGTTCCAAGGCTGACCATAAAAGGCCAAAAAGTGGGTAGTGCCCCAATTCCTGGAAATCCTGCCCCTTCCCCAAAATAGTTGGAATAATCCTCCCACTCATTAGCCTATGAAATTACCCACCCCTATGAAAACTGACAACCCCTTATCCTGGTGCTTCTTACCTTCTGAGATGGCTCACACTCTGTCTGTGGAGTGTGTATCTCCCTGAATAAACCTTCTTTCGCTTTACTATGGCTCGCTCTTGAATTCTTTCCTGCGTGAAGCCGAGAACCCACACTCGGCAGCCGTCTCAGGGACTCGGATGTGACCTGGGATGTGACCATCCTCTCCGGCCCCACTTTCTTACCTGCAACAGTTGTTTCCACTTTTGAGTTATGAATAATGCTTCTATGAAGATCTTTGTGCAAGTTTTTGTGTGGACATATGTTTTGATTTCCCTTGGATATATACTGTTGCTGAACCCAAGTTCATCTGCCTAACACACAGTGAGGCCAAATAAACTGAAACATCAGAGTTTGTTGCAGAGAAAGTTTTATTGCAAGGGCCAAAAAAGGAGAATGAGCAGCTGGTGCTGAGAAGACCCAAACTCCCCTATGGTTTTCAGGGAAGGGTGTTTATTTTATTTTATTTTTTTATTGGAGTACAATTGCTTTACAATGGTGTTAGTTTCTGCTTTATAACAAAGCGAATCAATCATGCATATACATATGTTCCCATATCTCCTCCCTCTTGAGTCTCCCTCCCTCCCACCCTCCCTATCCCACCCATCCAGGTGGCCACAAAGCACTGAGCTGATCTCCCTGTGCTATGCGGCTGCTTCCCACTAGCTATCTATTTTACGTTTGGTAGTGTACCTATGTCCATGCCACTCTCTCACTTTATCACAGCTTACCCCTCCCCCTCCCCATATCCTCAAGTCCATTCTCTAGTAGGTCTGTGTCTTTATTTCCGTCTTGCCCCTAGGTTCTTCACGACATTTCTTTTTTTCTTAGAT
>RJWK010013480.1:0-38955 GCA_004363435.1 Platanista minor
GGGAGTCACGTGCGTCTTTATTCCCCCTCCGGCACCCCCGGGGAAGCCGCGTGCCTCGTCGCGCCACCAGTAATCCAGCTTCAGGGGGAAGGGGAGACTTCCCCAGATGGAGAGTCCTCCCTGTGCCCCGGGAGTTAGGAGGAGCCAGCCTAACCTGAAATGATAAACGCCGTCACGAGGTCGTCGTCTCACCGCTGACTTCCAGGCTCTGGGCCTCTCTTCCAAAACCACGAGCTGGTAAATAAGGCTCCGTGGTGCCCTTTGTGTGGTTTACGGTCGTGCAGCCGGGGTGGCTGAGCCCCAAGCGGGAGGCTTTCCGAGATCCACCCCCACCCCGGCCGGGGTCACGATGCCTCTGAACTAGCCCAACCTGGACCTCGAAGCACCCAGTTCGGAATTCAGACTGGCCACGCAAGTCCTGTGACTGCCTCCAGGCCCGTCCCCCATCCCCAGGGGGCCGTGTGACTTTGCACTCACCTGCACCTTCCCAATGTCACAACATGTGTGTGTGTGTCCCATGGCAAGTGGCTGGGGGTAAAATACAAAAGCCAAATTTCTGGTACACAGTTTCTACTGTCAGGAAAACGTATCTTTTGGGTCACAAAACTAAGAGGAGTGGAAAATATCAGAAACTGTTGGAGCAAAGTGGTGGAGAGAAAAAAACCTCATGTCAAATCACAGTGGCTCACCAGGAGGAGGCACCCTGAGAGCCCCAAGGGCAGCCCCGCATCCCAGTGTATCTCACTGGGAGGACCCAGCACAGCACCACCAGCGTGGTGGCGACTTAGCGTGTTTGCAGGACGCTCGCCGTGTAGTCAGGAGTTTTCCAGAGGATTCTCCACCCAGGAGAGGGGCCTGCCTGTCCCCTTGGCCCTCCACATCTGCACGGCCCGACTCCCTCTGGGGGTCTTTGTAAAACCAACATCGGCCTCCCCGGACCCTCCAACGACTCACTCCTAATCCTGCCCCTCGCTGAGCAGCCCAGGGCTCAGGGCACCTCGTGACTCTTCTGGTGGCCACACTGCCCACTCCTTAGCTCGAGCACCAGCCCCACCCAGGGTTTCCTAAAGTTCCTGGATGAAGACCTGCCTCTCTCCTGGGGACGCTGCAGCCCTACTTGAACACGTCAAACAACAATAAACAACATGCAACCAGCTCTGAACTGCGCTCCTTGACTGATC
Organism: Platanista minor; assembly: GCA_004363435.1. Lineage (NCBI taxonomy): Eukaryota > Metazoa > Chordata > Mammalia > Artiodactyla > Platanistidae > Platanista > Platanista minor. The sequence continues at coordinate 1,182 of RJWK010013480.1, forward strand.
TGCCTGTGCCTCTGAAAGCTCTATGGCTTTTGAGTCTATAGGGAATTTAAGGTATTCCTTTAAATTTTAGGCATAGGCCCTCTTCTAGGGAAATAATCCTTTATTCATAACACTGTGTGTGTGTGGGAAAATTAGATTTGAGTGACATCACTTCCTCTGACAAATCTTCCAAGAGCAGAGCCTGCCTAGGGACCAGCTGTATTTTCTTATTTCTCTTATTCTTCAACCATGTGAGTCCTGTATTTTTACACAAGATGGTAGTCATGATAAGTAAAGGGGGAAATGAAAGCTAATGATAAAATGAAAAGGCACACAGGCAAAGAGACCACTTTGTTACAGCCACCAGGTCATGTTGCTGCTTCACGATAGAAGTGAAAAGCCGGTTTTGGAGGCTGAGTAATGTCACTGCACAATCTACCTGACTCCCGGGCTTCAGAAGAAAATCCAAGCGACAACAGACGCTGTTGAAATAATTGTCATCGTCACCATCCTTATCACTGACAATATTCCGCTTGGTTTCCCTCCATAAGGCAATTTTTAAATGCAATTTTGAACTCTTGTTAACTATCTCTCCTTTATTTTAATGAACGTATTTCTTTTGTGCTTCCACCTAGCGAAGCTTTATTATAGAAACAAACAGAAGGTTCTGAGATTGTCACATACTGATGCTGAGACTTGTCCCCAGGAAACTGGCCTCGCCTCAGGCAGACGGTCAGCTCCGGACGCGCTGGTCACCTGAAGAGCTGACAGGTGATGGTACAGACAAGAAGACATCAAAGCAAAGTGCATGGACCCGCTCGTACTTCCCTTTTGAAGTTTGTTGTTGTTGTTGTTTGTTTTGTTTTGTTTTATTTTTTTTGTTTTGCGGTAGGTGGGCCTCTCCCGTTGCGGAGCACAGGCTCTGGACGCGCAGGCTCAGTGGCCATGGCTCATGGGCCCAGCCGCTCCGCGGCGTGTGGGATCTTCCCGGACCGGGGCACGAACCCGCGTCCCCTGCATCGGCAGGTGGACTCTCAACCACTGTACCGCCAGGGAAGCCCCCTTTTGAAGTTTTTAGATGTAGTAAATGTCAGCTAATTCCCAAGTCAGGACCTCATTTCTTAACAGCATGCAGGGTGTCAAAGGAAAGAGAAAGTTCTAGAGTTCCAAAGATAAATATTCTATTATATTCAGAACCTCTCCTTTCACAAGTCAGGTGCTATCAACTTCAGAACAATCCTTTATTGATAAAACACCACTCTGAGCCGCTCCTGCGTTGGTCGTGCACGTTCCCGGGCTTCCTCCTTCCTGGGAGGTCCCCTTGGAAATGTGACGTTCTTACCTTTGATGCCCTGAAGCCCAGGTCAATGAGGCCAGTGTTCCCTGCCCACATCTCCCTCAGCAGGACAACTGTATGTGCGAGGCGCAGGCCCGGCACCACCAGGGAAGCTCAGTCATCAGCAGGGCTCCCTCTGCTGGTTACCAGCGCCAGGAGCCCACAGACGCCACAGGACTGAATCCTGCGCAAGGAATTTTTCGTGGAAATCAACCAAACACAACGTCGCTGAAACTGTCAAGACCTGTGGAGACTCAGGGACAGCTGTTTCACCTCCTTAGAAGTTTCCATTCCAGGGATGCTAAGAAGACCTGAGTTCTGGGGTCAGAGACACCGGCTCTAACGCGCAGGATGCGGCCAGAAGCCCAGTTGCGGCCCCCGGGACCACAGGGGTGGGGGAAGGACGTCTTACACGGGCTGGCTTCTGCGGCAGCTGAAGCCCCTGGGTGTGGGGGCCACCCGGTACGGCCCCCTCTCGGTCCTGGAGGGAGACCCCGCCCCACTGCTGAGGTTACTCGCATGGACAACGCAGAGAAATGGCCCAGCTGGAGGACAGCCAGGCCTGGTTCTTAGTGTCCTGGCAAGACATGCGGAAGCACAAAACCCATGGAGAGCTGTCTTCCTCACCAAAGACGGGATCATTATTCCTGCTAATAATTTAAAGTTCCAATTTCATTAAAGTCATTGCATCATTTCTTCCGGTTTTTGGTAGATGCTTTCCTTTTTAAAACTTTCTACCACGCTGTTCGTTAATACTATTTCTCTTTAAAACTTGAACTAAATACTTCACTACCTTTTATCAAATAGTACCTGGTCCATTTGGTCGGCTGTAGATGAGGACTAATATTTTACAACGTTTGGAAATTTAAAGCATGAAATGAAATTACCAGCAGCGAAGTTCCTTGTTTATACATGAATACTTTCCAGAGCCTCTTTTGAAATACTCAGGACTATAGAATTTTAAATAGGCTACGGTATTCCGGAATGGCACAAATCCACAGATAAGCCCTGAAACTTACAGCATCACAGAATTTAAAGGTTTAGGCGGAAACCAATTATAATATTTTGACAGCTGGCTTTTACGTTCTTATTTTAGCATTAGCCAAAAATCACGTGCCACCAGCTTTAAATCAAGTGGTCAAGTTTCCACTATTCTATAAATGTGTCTGCCCTGCATTTACAGAACACTTGATTGCTTCCCGAGTGTTTTCACACCCCTTCTCTCCTCTGTACCTCGCCGTGACCGCGAGGTTGAGGTAGAGAAGATGTGGATTCCCCCCTTTTGTCCTTGAGGTCACTAAGAAGCAGAGGTCAAGCGGTGGACGGAGGTCATGTGTCCCCACCCGGGAGCCGGGCTATGTTTGTGCCCAGCCACTGCCAGCACCCAGCACCCCTCCAGCCACCCTGCCCCAGCGCTCCATCCTCGAAGGCACTCACGGCCAGAAACAGAAAGCCTTACTCAGACTTACTTAAGCTGCAAGGAATTTACAGGCTCTCTGACCAAACAGCCCAGGGAGGGTCAGCTCAGTGCGTCTGGAGGAAGGCACCCTCTGTCCCGATTCCTCCCCGGGCTCACCCATCTCGTTACAGTGAAGCACCCAGGGCCACCACACACCCATCGGCCCTCCCCAGCCAGCAACGGACACTCCTGAGCCTCCCTCCCCAGACCAACCACACCCAGCTCTCTGGCCGGGGACAGCGCTGTGTCCAGTCACGGAGCTCTGGGAAGTGCGCACCGCTCAGCACTCACCCCTCAGGGCACTTTGTACCGAGGCCTTCAACCACCTCCAGGCAGGGAGTAATTCCGCACAACCTTACCTTCGTAAGTAAGTGCTGCGACTGCGCTCCTTTCACGGACAGGGAAACTGGGGCTCGGATCAAAGCACTTGTCTAAGGCCACCTAGCTCAGAGGCCGGAGACCCTGGACTTAAGCAGACGGGCTGACCCAGTACCCCTACACTCATCCCTGGCCCGGGGCCATATCCCATGTCCCCTCCCAAAAGGCGCGATGCACCTGAGGGCGGGAGTGTCCACAGAAAAGGGACCCAATCTGCTCAACCCAACACTCCCCAAACTCACATTGCCACAGGGCTCTGCTTTCTGACGTCTTTGAGGTTCACCCCTCCACCCACTTTTCCGGCTTTGGTGATATACTTTGTCATGTGATGCTACAGGGAAATTCATGGTGAGTAAGTTCCTTTCCTCAGAGAAGCTTCATTTTCATCTCTGGCTTCACTTTGGCTACAAGTTCCCCTGAGCCCCAGGGTTTCCTGGTCCATCTACACCGACCCAGCTCCCAACACGCTGCGGTCAGCAGAGCTCTGTGTGCGTACACCTGTTCTAGCACTTCTCCAGGTGAGAGTGCTGGGCATTGAAGACATGGTGTTACTAAGACAAAAATAGCAACGCTAACACTTCAGGTCCCGATTTTCCTAAGAACTGCACAGGAGTTCTTACTGAGCACTTGGTAGATAGAGAAACTTGTGCCCACAGACGATCCTGGGGGAAAGGAAAAGGCCCCGCGGCACCGGGCAGCTTGAGCCCTCGGCGGGCAAGGTGTGCAGCAAGCCCCGGCTCCAGGGCTGGCTCCCACCTGGGGCTCACGCTCCCCCGGGCCAAGCCCTCCCCACCCCTCCTGCCCCGAGGCCCAGGTTCTGGCCTGGCGAGTCTGATCCACTCCGTCGTGTCTGCCACCGTGTTTCGTCCACAGGCTCAGCCGCCAGCCCAATCCCCCCCTTCCGGGTCACCTGCGGCCCTGGAACAATTCTCGGGCAGCTCTTCTTTCAAATCACGCAACTGGAGGGAGGTTGTTTCGTCTGAGTCAAAAGAAGTTTGAGAAAGTCACTCCCTCCAGAGCCGTTTCAGGTGGAGGGCAGATCAGGCACGCGGGGCGGGGGCAGGGGGTGTCACGGAGCACAGGGCCCCCCCCCGTGCCTCGTCTGCATCCTCTCGCCCTGCCCAGGCTGCCTGGCACCTCCGGGAGCCTCGCTGGAAACCTCAGGTGCTTCCAGCTGCCGAGTGTGGAGAGAAGGTCTCGGCACGATTGCCTGTCGGCACCTGGTGGCCACGGTCCGGGAATTCCTCAGTCCTCCCAGGACACAGACACTCACACCGATGACCCTGCCTGTCCGCCAGTCACCGTTCTGCGAAGGTCACAGCTTGTTCTCTCCCAGACGGGTGGGATGACAGCGCTCGGCCCCATCACTCCCCTCCCCCTCCCGACCACCACAACAGCACCCTCATCCTGGGGCTCCAGGCCCGAAGGCATGGGGCAGGGGTGGAGGCGGCTCTGCTTCAAGCCCCAAGGACCAGCGCAGAGCCGGGGTTGAGGGAGGACGCTTCCTTCCTCCTTCGGCGCGTTTCAGGTGGGCTGTGCTGGCCTCGTGGGCACCCTAAAGACAGAGCCATCCTTTTGCTTGTTTTCTCCAAGACACCAGAGACTTCCTGTCCTCGTGTTTCTCTGAGTCTCAGGACCTTTGCGAAACCAGGTGGCCTCACCAGAAGCCTCACCGGCCCTGACCAGACACACCGGGTGGCAGGTGGCCACCTCCCCGGGGAGACGGCCACCCTCTCACCCCACCTTTCCTCAGCGGGTCCGCTCTGTTCTCAGAGTCCAGGCTTGGCTACCAGTGACAGTTTACTTCTCAAGTCCCAGCTGTGCCCACGGGCGTCACTGGACCCGCCACCAACATGCAGAACAGTCTCGGAGCACATTCGTTGGGTGACACACGTTTGGGATACCTGGGATTTGAAACAGTCTCAGTTTTGGCTCTCAGGACCCAGCCGTGTTCAGTGCGTCTGGTGCTCCTCCTAGAGATGGTGCTGGAGGGACATGGCTGTGTCCCCGTGTCCCAGGTGGCTGTGACCCCATGTCCCAGTGAGCCCCGCGCAGCTCACCCTCCATGCCACCTAGTTTCCTAAGACCCTTTCCAACGGGCAAGTGTTGACACCGGCAGGACTTGTCCGTTGCTACCTGGATTTCTCTTTGTGACGGTGAGCCCAACCTGAGCCGCCCTCGCCCTCGATACCTAGTTTAAAGCTGGAGGGAACAGCTGAGAGAAGGGGCTCTGGAACAAGAACGCCCGAGTGGGAGTCCCGGCTCTGCCATTTTTCAGAGGTAGGATCTGGAACAAACTTAAACTCACTTCACCCTGTAAGCCTTCGTTTCCTTGTGTGTGAAACGGGGATAAGAGTGGTGTTCCTCATAGGATGGTGGGATTGAGAGAGCTTACCCGTGTGCTGTAGATGCAAAAACGTGACAATCGGCCGCCTCTCCTGGGATATCCGCCTTCGCAACGTGTCTCTGCAGCCCCCTCTCCAGGAGGTGGCGGCTCCCTCCTGCATCTGGGCTGCCCTGTGACTTTCCAGCCAATAGAAAGTGGTGGGAGGAGCACCTTCGTCTCCCCCCAGAAGCCCGGTCGCTCGCTGCCCTGTGAACACACTGAAGCCGGCCTGCTGCACAACCAGCACCCAGCGGCCCCGCTGCCTCACGGCCCTGGTCAACCGTAGACATCTGCGTGGACCCCTCCTGGACCAGCGGACCTCGGACACACGAGCAAGCCACCCCAAGAACAGCCGAGCCGGGCCCCAACCCAGAGGCTCATGACCAGTGATGAATGGTCCTTGGTTTAAGCCAATACCTTCAGAGGCTGTTTGCAAACACATGTAAAGCTTTCAACTGACAGATTTTTCAGTGTTCAGTAATATTAGCAGTTATTTTTTCCATCATAGCAATTTAAAAATATAGATTCTCGTCTAACATACAAATCTGAAATCTGTAAAAGCACAGTGGCCTGTCTTCACATGCCTTATAGTTACAAAGAAGAGATCACATTATTTGATTTAAGTAGCCAACTTCAACAAATGCTTTCCATTCAGCTGTGGCAGACATCCTGAGCCACCTCATTTCATCTGGAAGGTGCAGGACATGGAAATGGAGGAGACAGCTGGTGAGCACATTAGATTCTCTCATGACGGAGGAACATGGGATTGGACTGGACGGTACCAGCAGAACTTAGAGATCTGGGATGGGGTGCGGGACCACTTTCCTGATACCTCATTCCTTTGGGCTTAAATGCTCACACACATGGTCCCCATGAGATCAGACACAGGAAAGGGGTAAAGAAGCCACTATCAGGAGGGGTTGGGGGGAGGATTCAGAAAGACAAGGAAACCTCACTCCAGAGGCAGGAGCACCAGCCCTGAGTGCGCCCTGGTCAGGCCCTTGTTTTCAGATCCCTTCCCATGTACAGGTCCCGCGCACCGCCGGGCCCGGGACAAGGTCACGTCCCTGCCACCTAGAGTTGGAGAAGTCCCCACATGCACCAGCATGGACTGTGTTTTCTGGTCCCCACCACCTCCCTTCCAAACTGCGTGAGCTGGGATGCAGCATCGAGTGTGGTAGGTCCTGTTTCTCTGAGAATACATATCTCTAGGACCGTTTTTCAGTCTGATGTTGATGTACAACTGTACAAACAAGTTAACGTTCCCGTCTTGGTTGATCACAAAAGCAAATTCAGAGATGTCCCACCAGAGCCCCGCACAGCACGAACCCTGAGAAGCAGTAAGAAAGGAATCCAGTGCAGACAGTGTACACGGTGCATGTAAACGCACACTGCGGAAGTGGCAGAAAATGCAGACTGCCCGCCGAGGCTCATCCTCTTTTCTTCTTTATCAGCATAAGCCCATATCACTGGGGGCAGCAACATGCCAAGTTACAAACACTCCCTGCCCTCAGCCTCCTTCACAGCAGGTGCAGCCATGAGATAACGTTCGCACCCCTCTGTGCGGTTAATCAGACCGCATAGCCCCCTTGTCCACAGTAGAACCCAATTCCAACTGACCCACAAAGAGGGCCACTTATGTCCACACACACAACTCAACTTAAACCATAAGACACATTATACAAGAAGATGCTGAAATAGGACTTAGCACAGTGTCTAATGTGCCACCCTAAGCAGTGATACACATCCAGCCGAGAAGGGACCGCTAGTTATACATACACTGGATTGTTCATGGTTTAATGTTCTTCTAAGACCAAGCCATAACGCCCCATAAGGTAAGGTCATTTCCAAAGCTCAGATCTTATCTGCAAAGTAAACCTAGAATCTTGAACTTGAATAAACGTCTTTACTCACCTGAAGGCCAACCCAATTTCAAGAGCCAAAAATAAACAGACTCTAACCTTCCTATTGACTTAGGGACATAGAGGAAAGGTACCAGCACACAGCCAATTCACTTCATAAACACCACTGAGCACCTACTCTGGGCCAGACCCTGGCCAGGGCCTGGAACATCAGGGGAGCCTGTGGTTCCAGAAAGCCTTATTCCATGTCACGAGTGAGCAGAGCCAGCTTGGACTGGGGCCTTCGGGACACTTATGTGCCAAGTATAAGTTTTGTGATTGGTGAAGCATCAGAGTGAAGGAGGTAGTAGTTTGAAGCAGAGTGTTTGTTGTGGGTCGGATGGATTGGTGACTTTTAAAATAATCTATGTTTCTACTGTTACTTCAACCAGCTCTTAGACTTCCTTTGACGAATTCTGAACTCCTAAATCTGTCTAGCATTTGGATCCAAAAATAGTTTCCATTTCTATCCCCCGTTAGAAACAACTCACAAATGGGAAAGTCGGGTTCAAGAGCTTGTTACGAGAGTCGTCAGGAGGCGCCCTTGTCTTCACACCACTTCCCTGTCTCACGAGAAATCTGGCAACACTTCATCATCCGAGGGCACTTACTAATAGCTTTCCTCTGTATACTTTATAACCGCATCTGTCACTATAGTGATTCCCTGAACACTGGGCCGGTCCGCCAGCCAGGACCACGCTCTCCTTTGAGCAGGTTCAAGTTCACTGCTCATTACGAGGTGCCACAGGAAATCCACTAATGCATCTCTTCCAGCAACAGCCACTTAAACCCATCTCTGTTTGATGATGTGAACTAGGAAATCTCTGTGCTCAAAACTCAGACCCTTCCCTTCTTGGAGCCTTGACGGCCTGGGCTCCCCGCCCCAGAAAGTCACCACCCTTTGCTGCAGATTCTGTATTCACTTTTGTCCACCTTGGCCATCCTGATGAAATTCAATGCAAGGGTCCCAGAATAACCCAACATAAATTAAGTCTGTGGAAATTCAGTGCCTACAGCCAGAGAACGTCAGCACCCTCAGCACCACAAGCAACCAGAAAGGAATCCAAAGCCCTCTCTGGAGGTGGATCTTGTTAGATTGTGGTGACGAATTTGCATACAAAGTCCCAGACTTTCTGCTTTCCACTTGCTGTTTATATTATTTGGCAAAGACATTTCAAAGTTAATGACAGGACGTCTGCTTCTGGGAAGACGGAGTAGGTATATTTTCCTCTCCTGCTCCCACTAAGTATGATGGAAACACTGGGCATTAAATATAAGACACTGAGAAGTGAGAGGAGAGGCCAGACTGGCGGGCGACCTCGGGACCTGAGGGATGAGCACGCCGAGTCCCTGGCTTTGCTCTCTGCCTCGTATGTCACAGAGTTGGAGCTAAAGAAGCTGGTGACCTGGAAATGCCAACGGACGCAGACAAAGAAGCCTCCGCAGAAGCTGCTCTTCGGCAAGGGGCCAGGCAAAGGGCAGCCCAGCAAGAAAGAGAACTTTTAGAAAATAACCACCGTGTTCCAGCCAAGCACCACAGGAAAATCTATGGTCCCTCCACAATACCATGCCAGCAAAGGCCTAGTCAGGACCTACACTCCCCCTCCTAGGCTGTCAGGAGCCTACGCTCCCCACTCCTGGCTGCCAGGAGATACCCCAGGACCTCAGCCTCCAGGTTGGTGTCAGTGGAGACCACATGGGGAGCCTGGACCTCCACCCCGACCTGCAGTCCCAGGGACCTTACCTCTGCCAGGTGGGTTAGTGACAGAAGAGGCCCAGGGGACAGTAGGACTTTCACCACAGCCCAGCAGTAATGGAGTCATCCCTGCTGTGGTGTCAAGGCAGGGAATGGGGAGGGAAGTCCTACCCCTCACAGCCGGCGACACACCCATGGAGGCCCAGGGGAGTTGGGCCTCTCCCAGAGCAATAAGGGGATGTCCCTCAGTGTCAAGGGAGAGTGAGTGGGGATGCAGGACATCACCCCACCTGGCAATAATGAGGAAGCACCCTCCTGCCCCCACTGGACCAGTGTCAGAGGAAACACACAACAACCAAAGGGCTCGAACAGAATAACCAGTGTTCAGGCTCCAATCTAAATTCCCTCATCACACCAAGAACAGAAGGACCTCAAACTGAATGAAGAAAGTCAATCTATAGATGCCAACACTGAGATGACACACATTAGAATTCTCTGGCAAAGACTTTAAAACAGCCAACATAAAAATACTTCAATGAGCAAATATAAACGTGCTCGAAACAATTAAAAATAGAGTCTCAGCAAAGAGATAGAAAGTCACAGCAAGAAATAGAAGAAAGAAGAACCAAATGAAAATGTTAGACCTGAAAAATGTAACTGAAATTAAAAAACTCAATGAACGTGCTCAACAGCAAAATGGAAGGGACGGAGGAAAGAATCAGTGAACTAGAGGACAGATCAGTAGAATTTACCCAATCTGAATAACAGAGAAAATAGACTGGAAAAAAGGCAAGAGCCTCAGACTATAGCAAAAAATCTAACATTTGTGTCACTGGAGTCTCAGAAGCAGAAGAGAAAGTGGGTGGGCCTGAAAAATACCCAAAGAAAATGGCTGAAAATGTCTTAAATTTTGCAGAAGACATAGCCTACAGATACAAGAAGCTAAGCAAATCCCAAAACAAGATAAATAAACCCAAGACATCTCATCATTAAACTTCTGAAAACGAAGGCAAAGAAAATCCTTGAAAGAATCCAGAAACAACACACCTCGCCAAGAGTGGGAGGGAATCCAAATGATCATAGATTTCTCATCAGAAACCAGAGGAGCCAGAGGAAATGGCACAAAATGATTCGAGAACTGAAAGGAAGAAACTGTCAAATGGAATTCTATATCCAGTGAAATGTCCTTGAGGAATGGAAGGGAAACCAAAGACCCTCAGATGAAGGAAAACTAAGACAAGTTGTCATCAGTGGACCTGCCCTCAAAGAATGGCTAAATGAATTCCTCTGAACAGAAAGGAAATGATAAAAGAAGGAATCCTGGGACATCAGGAAGGAAGAAAGAACACATTAAGCACAAATATGGGAAAACACAACAACCTTTCCTTCTCTTGAGTATATTATATTATATCATGCAACTGAAGCAAAAATTATAACAGTCTAATGTGGTTCTAAATGTATGCAGAGGAAATGTTTAAGATAATTGTGTTATAAAAATGGGAAGATGAAAGGATTGGAAGCAGATTTCCACAAGTCATTCCACTGGCAAAATGACAGCACCAGTAAATTGTAATAAGTTATAAAATGTAATACATAGTGCAAAACAGTTAAAATGCTATATAAAGAGATACACTCAAAAACACTATAGATGGGCTTCCCCGGTGGCGCAGTGGTTGAGAGTCCGCCTGCCGATGTAGGGGACACGGGTTCGTGCCCTGGTCCGGGAAGATCCCACATGCCATGGAGCAGCTGGGCCCGTGAGCCATGGCCGCTGAGCCTGTGCGTCCGGAGCCCGTGCTCCACAACGGGAGAGGCCACAACAGTGAGAGGCCCGCGTACCGCAAAAAAAAAAAAAAACAAACAAACAAAAAAACACTATAGATAATCAAAATAGAATTCTAAAAAATGTTCAGGTAGCCCACAGGAAGGAAGCAAAAAAAACAGAGAAATAAAAAACAAAGAGAACAAACAGAAACCAACCAAAAATAATGACAGTCTTAAACTCTAACATATTAATAAGTACTTTATTGTTTGTCTAAACATAAATGGGCTAAACATAACTATATCCTGTCTACAAGAAACTCATTTCAAACTTAGTGATACAGTCAGATTGAAAGTAAAAGGATGCACAAAGGTATATCATGCAAACATTAACCAAAAGAATGTAGGAGTGGCTATATTAATTTCCAATAAAGTAGCCTTCAGAGCAAAGAAAATTACCAGAGACAAAGAGGGACATTATATAATGATACAAGGGTCACTCCACCAAGAAGACATGAAAATTGTTAAGTGTGTGTGCACCAAACAATACAGATACAAAATATGTGAAGCAAAAACTGACAGAACTGAGAAAAGAAATAAACCAATGCATAATTATAGTTGGAGACTTCAACACCTGTCTCTCAACAATTGTTAAAAGAATTAGAAAATCATCAAAGATAAGGAATAAATCAAGATCATCATTAATACACAGTTTCTAATCAACATTTGTAGAACACTTCACCCAACAACAACAGAACACACGTTTTTTTAAGGACCCAGAGAAAATACACCAAGAGAGACCACATTCTGTGCCAATAAAAAAATTTCAACGAATTTTAAAGAACTGAAATCATATATTCTTTGATCCCAATGTTAATAAACCAGAAATCATTAATAAGAAAATATCCAAACGCTCGGAAATGAAAAACCCTGTAAAACACCTTTAAAAACTCATGGATCAAAGAGGAAATCTCAAGGGAAATCAAATAATACATTGAACCCAGTGAAACTGAGATTACAATATATCAAAATTTGTGGGACACAGATAAAGCAGGGCCGGAAGGGAAATATACACCACTAGATGCATACATTAGAAAAAAGGAAAGTTTCAAATCAATAGTTTAATCTCTCACCTCAAGAACCTAGAAAAAGAAGAAAAAAATAAACTGAAAGTAAGCAGAAGGAAGGAAATAATCATGATAAGAGCAGAAATCAATGAAATTGTTTTTTAATAATAGATGACATCAATGAAACAAAGAGTTGGTACTTTGAAAACATCAACAAAACTAGCAAACCTCTAGCAAAACTTATAAAGAAGAAAGGGAGAAAGCACAAAACAGCAATATGAGGAAGGAGGTGGATATATCACTTTCCCTGCAGACATCTAGAGGATAATCAGGGAATATAGCTCTACAGGCATACATTTGACAAATTAGACTAAATGGAGCATTTTCTTGAAAAACACAAGCTACCACAACTCACTCAATATTAAATAACTATTCCAAATAGCCCTTTAACTATTAAGAAATTTTAATTTATAATTAGCAACTCCCAAAAAAGAAATCTCCAGGTTCAGATGGTGTCACTGGAGAATTCTAACAAATACTTAAAGAATTTCTACCAATTCTACATAATCATTCCAGAAAATAGAAGAGAAGGGAATACTTCTGAATTCAAAAGTAGACAAACATCATACCAAAAAAGAAAACTACAGACTAACATCTCTCATGAATATAAGTGTAAAAATCCTTTAAAAATACCAGCAAATAGAATTCTGCAATATGTAAAAAGAATTATACACAGTGACCAAGTGGGTTTTATCTCAAGGATGAAAAGCTGGTTCAGTATTTTTAAATCAATCATTGTAATCTACCATATTCATAGACTAAACAAGAAAAATCATATGATTGTATCAATCAATGCAGAAAAATCAGTTGATAAAATTCAATACCCATTCATGATTTTTTTTTAAATCTTAGAAAAATAGGACTAGAGAGAAACTTTCTCTACTTGATAAAGAAGATCTACAAAACCCTGCAGTTAATATTACACTTAATAGTAGATGACCGAACATTTTCTTCCTAGGATTGTAAACCGGACAAAGATGTCCATTCTAAAGCTCTTAGTCAACACAGTGCTTGAAGTTATAGCCAGTGCAACAAGGCAAGAAAAGAAAATTAAAAGGCACACAGATCAGAGAAGAAAAAATAAAAATGTTCTTACTTGCAGATGACATGGTGGTCTACATAAAAAACCCTAAAGAATCTGAAGAAAAGAAACAAATTCCTAAAATTAATAAGTGAGTTCAGCAAGGTCACTGGATATAGAATAAATGTAGAGAAATCAATTATATTTCTACATAATAGCAATAAACACAAGGACCCTTAAATTATAAATACAATACCATTTACAATTGGTCAAAAAAAAAAAAAGAAATGCTCAGGTGTTAATGTAGCAAAAAATGTACAGGACTTGTATGAGAGAAATTACAAATGCTGATGAAGAAATCAAACAAAATTTAAATAAACAGAGAAATAATGGTGTTGATGGATTGGAAGAATCAAATGTTAGAAGATACCAATTCTCCCCAAAACTGATATACAGGTTTAATGATTCCTATTATAATCTCACCGAGATTTTTTGTAGATATAAACAAAGTCATTCAGAAATGTATATGAACAGACAAAAGAACTAGAAAAGCTACAGTTTTGGAAAAGAAAAATCAGGTGGGAGGAATCAGTGCCCAATTTCAAGATTTATGACTACAGTCAGCAAGTCTGTGTGGTGTCGGTGAAGGGAAAGACACACAGAAGAATGGGACAGACTGAAGAACCCAGAAGTAGACCCACACGAATGTGTCCAACTGATTTCTGACCAAGTTGCAAAAGCAACTGAATGGCATAAACACAGCTTATCCACAGATGGTGTTGGGGCAGCTGGGCGTCCATTGGCTAAGAAATGAGCTTAGACTCAAGTCTCATACCTTATACAAAAACCAACTCAGAATATGTTGTGGACTTAAAGTATAAAACTATAAAACTTTTAGGAAAAACGTACGAGAATGTATTCATGATCTAGTATTCGGCAAAGAGTTCTTAAACTTGATATCAAAAGCATGGTCAATTTAAACAGTGTTAAATTGGACTGCATCAAAATTTAAAACTTTTTCTCTCTGCAAGACACTGGTGAGAGAATGAAAAATCAAGTTAGAGACTGGGAGAAAATATTTGCAAACTACTTATCTGACAAAGGGTATATGAAGAATAGAGAAAGAATATTAAAGTCCCAAAATTTAGCAGTTAAAAAAAAAAGAAAGAAAAATTTTAAATCCATCAGAACATGCACAAAAGACACAGAGACATTTCACTGAAGAAGATACCTAGGCGGCAAATAAGCACATGAAAAAAATGTTCTACATCATTAGTAAGCAGGGAAATGCAAGTTAAAGCTATAATGAGAGGGACTTCCTGGTGGTCCAGTGGGTAAGACTCCACGCTCCCAATGCAGGGGGCCCGGGTTCAATCCCTGGTCAGGGAACACAGGCATGCCGCAATTAAAGAGTCCACATGCTGCAACTGAGGATCCCACATGCTGCAATGAAGATCCCACGTACTGCAACTAAGACCCAGCACAGCCAAATAAATAAATATTAGAAAAACCAAAAAACAACTATAATGAGACAGCTTTACACACCTATCAGAATGGCTAAAAAAGAATTTTTTTTTAAATAGCGATAACGCTAAATGCTGGTAAGAGTATCAAGAAACTGGACCACTGACACGTTGCTGGTGAGACGTAAAACGATAGTCACTCTGCAAAGGAGTTTGACAATAAAAACTGTTAGCCAAGATCTGATAAATGGAGACCTGATTGAAATAAAGAGGTGTTTCTCGGAGGTTTATCAGGACTGTAGCCTGGAAGACACAGGTTCAAGATTGGGAGACTGGAATTGACATACATGCACTACTATATATAAAATAGATAACTAATAAGGACCTACTGTACAGCACGGGGCACTCTACTCAATACTGAACTATATGGGAATAAAATCTAAAAAAGAGTGGATATATGTGTATGCATAACTGATTCATTTTGCTGTACACCTGAAACTAACACAACATTGTAAATCAACTATACTCCAATAAAAATTAATTTTAAAAAAAGAAGCACTTGAATTGTGTTTCCCTGACTTCAAAATGGGGGAGGCTTATAAAGGAAAAACTGCAAGGTTACGGTTGGTTCCATGAGTTGTTCATCAAGAGTTATAACTGGAGCTGATAAGAAGTAAGGCTGCTTGTCAAGCAAGGGTTGGTTGGGGTCTGAAATGGTTGCATAGTCACAAGCCACCTTGAGACCATAAGGTTGCAGCTGGCAGGTGCTGTTCTGAATACAGCTGGTGGTGTCCTTGGACCTGGTGCAGTTCAGAGAAAGTTCAGCTTCTCAGTGGGGCAGCGACCTGTCTGAGACCAGATCCCCAATGGCCACCCAACTCAATGTTTGTACGTCTGAACTGATTGGCTCCATTGTAATTTCAGTTGTCATCAAAACTGAACATGCAACCACCATATGACTTAGTTGCTCTCCTGGGCATTCATTCTAGAGAAATGTACAAGCATAGAGAAATGTACACCTTTATCTATAATAGCCAACATGAAAGTAACCCAGGTGTCATTCATTGGGTGAACAGTCCAGGGAAGTGTGGTCCTTTCACATCATGGAATAATCCTCAGCCATAAAAGGGAATGAGCTACTCAGGCACACAGCAACCTGTATGAACCCCTAGAAATAATTCAGAGTGGAGACATGTTATACACCATATGATTCCATTTATATAACATTCTTGATGACAAAATTATGCAAACATTGAACAGATGGGTGGTTACTGCCTTTCAGGTGAGTGCATAGGGGAAGGTTGTAGATGGGGCTATAAATGGAGAGACAAGGGGTCTTTGTGGCAATGGAGACGTTCTGTATTTTGCATCAATGTCAATATCTTGGGTGCGACATTGCTCCGTAGTTTTGCAAGATGTCACCATTGGGGAAAACTGGGTAGAGGGTGCATGTGAACCTACAATTATCTCAAAATAAAAAAGTTTAATTTTTAAAAAGTTAATGACAATTCATTGGTGCCCAAGGTCTAATGGGAATACAGGGGGAAAAAAGAATTTTGCCACTTTTACTGCTTCCTTACTCTTTCCTCCAGCTGGAAATTGTTCATCCTTCATAAACATTCCATAAAGCTACTGAACCAACTGTGTGCTTGGGATAAATATCATAGTCTTTCTTCTCAGCAGTAGAGCAGAGATCACACAGAGTCCACTGAAAAAGGCAGTATGGACAGGAGCCAAACCCAGCCTGGGTGACCTTGGAAAAGTCACTTAGCCTCTCTGGTCTTTATTTTTCCACCTACAAAATGGACCCAAATGTGCCATTGCACCAAACACCAAATTCTATAGAATTAACTTATAGAAAGGTTATAGGCTAACCTTTAACCTATAAGGAGTCCTGTTCCCACCACCATCTTTATGAGGCCTGAGCCAAAGGAATTAATCCCGTTTCCTTTCCAGCCTCCTTTTGCAAAGGTTCCACATATACCTAGGTGCTGGTCTCTGCCCCCAGACCGAGCCCCACGCCCTCTGCGGCTGGAAGGACTTCAGACAGATGCCGGGCTGATCCTGCCTTCCCGACGGTGCCGATCCACAGCGACAAACGTGATTGAGTGACGTGGTGAGAAACAAACTCAGAGACAGCAGCCACAGGTACAGGGTATTTCCTGTGTGATAAGCTCTGTTTTAAGAGCTTGTCAGAGTTTAATTTTTAAAAGCAGCCCAATTTCAAATCTGGACACAACAACGCAAGTGGCAGCGAGAAGCCCTGTCTGCACACAAGATGCAAACACAGCGACACCAGGACGCGAGGCCATCCCCAGCCAGCCCCGACCTGCAGCCGCCCGAGGTCTCCAGCTCAGGCCACTCTCAGACACAGAAGCCCAGGAAGGAACTCAGGGGTCCTTGCACTAGGTGGTCTGCTGCCGCCAGGGGTCACCAGCCCAGTGTCCCCATGGCATCCCCAGCTCATGCCAAGGGCTCCTTCTCTGAATCCAAGTATTCCCCTCCACTGCTTCCTGGGACCCACGGGACAAAGGCTGGCTCTCAACCTTCGAGCGGATTACGGCGCCCCTTACGATGGAAGGGTTAACCCTGCTGCTCCCCTGCTGTTGAAATGACTCAACGGAAGGATTTTGATAACACTCTTCGAAAGATATTCCCTGGAGGCCAAAATAAAGCTGGAAGGATTGGTCAGACCCTTGTCTACTACCGTCTCCAACCGCAGCCCCTCGGACTGTAACGCCTGATTCTCAGAATCACATCAGTGAGAAGTTCCAAATTAGCCATGTGGCCCACTGGGGCAAGACCACATCTTATACCCGCGGACCCGCCTGGCCCAGAGGAAGGAAGGCAAAAGGCCTCCCCGGGGCAGGCAGGGCTCTGCGTCGCCATTGAGCCCAGGACGGAGGCTGCCCCAGGGCCGCAGCGCAGGACGTGCAAATAAACAACTAAATAGGTGAGGGCAGGGCGCGGCGCTCATCCCGGGCATTTACCGTCTGGAAGCTGCAAAAGTTTACATCAGGCTTGCTTTCTGTAGGAGCCAACTATGACATTTAAATGATCCATTCCATTAATATCGTAACATTTTGTCAATCTGGAAGGCATTTTAATCAAAAGCCCCCTTGAAATGGTCTCCTTTGTTGTATTTCCTTGTTGGGTCATTCCAGCAACATCTGCTGTGTTCAGACAATAAGAGCCGCAGAATGCTGTTTGTACTCAGCTGCTCGTGGGGGGAGACCCACCCCCAGCCCGGCAGTGTTTATGTAAATCAGTGTGGCTGACACAGCCTTCATAAACAGACGAGGGAAGTATAACAAACACACGGTCCGTGCAGGAAATGTTTGCTTGAGAGCTGGCTTTGCTCTCAGCAGACTGATGAGGAGCCACTGACATGGCAGATCTGGGCTCCCTGCACCCCAGGCTGTCACCCGTGGCCGCACAGGACGGGATGGGCCAGGCCCACCACGGGGGCCACTGAGGTTCTCCGAGTAGGACGTGGCCATGCGTGCTGGGCCATGGGGCTCCCTCTCCGGCCCCAGGACCCCACCAGCTGCGCCCCGTCATGCGGCACCCGGGCTGGAGAGGTTTCCAGGAAGGCCCTTCTGACCCCAGGCCCTCGTGCTCATTCGGGAAACAGGGTGCAGGGCAACCATCACACACACATGCAGACACACAAGACTGGGCTCTTCATACGAGCAGCCTGGGGGTCCACCAGGAGGAACCTGGTTCACTGGCTAATGCAGCCGTGAGAGAGCAGGAGCCATGAGAGAACACACCGCGCTGTGCACTGTTGAGGTGTGTCACGCACACACACTGCACTTCCTGTGTGAGCTGTGCTCTCCTGTCCTGGACGATATACTCACCGCACTCTGCTACACTGGGCTGCACTATACTATCTACTGTAATGCTGCACAGCAAAGTGCGGTGCAGGACACTATGGTACAGCGCCACACAGCGCAGTGCAGTGTATACAGTGTGTACGCAGCGTACACCGCCCAGATGGTCCAGGATGACACAGCACAGTGGAAGCTGGTGCAGCACGGCACACTGCAGTGCAGTGCGGGCAGCGTCCTGCGGGGCAGTACAGCCCAGTGCAGCGCAGCACAGTACATGCGGCCCCCGCATGCAGTGCGGCGCAGAGCCACGGGCCACTGTTCTACGCCGTCCTGTCCTAGTGCACGGGGCTGTGCTTGGCTGTCCTGCACGACCCTCCTGCCCTGCGCTGTATGATGACACTGTGCTCTGCTCACCGCAGGTTCTCCCGTTCCCCACTGTGCGTCCTACCCACAGCCCCTCCTGAAGGAAGGTGACAGCCTGGCTCACGTGGGACACAACTTGATGAGACCTCGAAAGTCGATCTACCGAGCAGGTTCTGCAGGAGAGACGTGCACAAACGCCCCTGGACACGGGTGGGGCTGCGAGGTCGAGGCGTCTGGCGCTTGGCGGCGGCCCAGCTCACCCACAGGACCAGGAGGCAGATGCTCGGGATGCTGGAGAGACCCCCAGCCCTCAGCCCCCTCCAGCACTGCCGAGACACGGGTTCAGACCTTCTGGTGCTCAGTCTAACTGTGTCACCTGGACCCCAGAAGATTCCCTGGCCCAGTGACAGCACAGAAAGAATGCTTAACAAGTTACTGCCTTTCTGCAGATCACACTGACTGAGCAAAAAGCTTCCAGAACAGGGCACCTAATCAGGCACACAGACTCGCAGTTAGAAATGAACTCAGAAGATACCTCAAGCCCCTCATTTCACAAAAGAGGGAACAGACCCGAAGCAGTTTATTCACCCCCGTCACAGGCCACTGAACGTCAGAGTGAGGACGAGCCCACTGCCCTGGGCACCCTCCGTCCACACCACAGGCCGCTGTCTGGGACCAGAACAGACGAGTCACCTGGCGTCACAGACCAGCTTGGAGCTGTGGGACCACCGCCCCGCAGGCCAGACCCAGAGGGGCAGGAGGAGGGCCGTGCCCGGAGCGTCCACCAGCACAGAACTCCCTCCCACTCGGGGGCCGAAATTCATGTCTCCTCAGTAAGACGATCAAACCTGATCACTTCGCAGTCAAGATTAGCCACGGTTCCAGAGGACGGATTACTCACCAGATTACCATCTTGGAAATGTCCAAAAGCTCTATCTCTTCTTGGGTGACGAGTTCCAGATGTCCATGTGTGGGGGCAGCCGGCTACCATGGTGACCAGACCAACACAGAGAGGCCCCTCAGTACCACACTCCGGGGAGACGGCAGAACCCGAAATATCTCTCCTGACACCAGAGCCAGACTTCCCACGGGGCCCCTGATGGCTGACCAGGTGGAACCGAGGCCCTAAGAATGTCTCAAATGCCCCTCTCTGCGTTGTCCACCCAAAGCGCCAGCTGGAGTTCTAAGACAACACCACACAGCCCAGAAGCTTCCAGAAGATGGAAGGACTCCTGGAGGAGTCCACTCATGTCTCTGTCCTGACAGAGGGCGCAGGCGGTTTAAGCACAAGCCAGGGGCTGCTACTCACAGGCATCATCGTTTTTATGGAAAGTTCGTGATCTTACACAAATCAAATGTGAGCCTCAGGCCGCACGGAGGCCCTGCTGCGGGTCCCCTGACAGCCCGGCCCGGCTTGAAGCCCAGTCAGGCTCCCCAGCTTCAGAAGCCCCAGAAGTCTTCTCATGAAGACAGACCCGGGAGGGAGAAAAGACCTTTTTCTACTACAGCTGGACTTATTTCTTGGCCTCCAAGTAAAAATTTCAGAAAATATTTTTAACCTTATTTAAACAGAAGATGAACACTAAAAACACCTTTGTGCCCTGCCAATTCTTGCAAAGAAGGAGCTGCTTGGATCACACTGAGTAGCTAGAAAACATTTATCTAAAATAGCTTACTTATCATCACTCTGTGATATATTTCTGATCACAGGCTCCCCAGCCCAAACCGAACAGGCCACTCAGTGGGAGCCAGTGCTTCCCAGCAGCGGGCCTGGAAAGGGTCTCCTTCAGCTGGTTCCTTTCTGACACGAGTCAACACGATAACCGCATCTCAAGGGGAGGGATGCTCCTGGGGCCACGTTGAGTGAGGCGGGAGCTGGGGACACGGCCGAGGCCGCGGCTTCCAGCCCGGCCGCTCGGGCTCACGTGCTGGACTCTGAGCCTCGGCGCCGCGGCTAGAAAATAGGGCCGAGGACAACCCGTCTTCATGTGGCTGGGAGGGCGGGCCGGGGCAAGGTGCACAGGGGCCCCATGAGACCCACCTGGCCCGTGTGCAGCACGCACACCTGCCCCCGGGGGCCCCGTATCCCCGGGGCGGCCACATAAAAGCTGAAATCCACAAGCGGGGGGCTCGACCTCGTTGACCGGCACCCACCCCACCCCTCGAGCTTCCGACTGCCTGGCCCCCAGCCGGCAGCGACCTCTCGGGACCTGTTTTCTGATCTGTGACCCGAAAGGCTGAGCCACAGGATAGGTCGGCCCTTCAAGCACTGGCAGCTGTGAGCACCCAGCCCCTCAGCTCGGGGGCCAAGGCCACTCCCGCGGTGTCCCCGCTGCCCTCGGCCTGAGCACCGGCGGGAGCCCCAGACACCGCCCCCTCCATCCTTCCTTTTCCTGAGCAAACGCTTCACCAGAGAGAGGGCACCCGGCGAGGCTCAGGAAGAGGGTTCCGGGGGCTCATCTTCTTGAGCAGCGCACATGGGCTGCTCCCCACCGTGTGCGACCCTGTGCCGCACCCCCACGGGGCCCGAGGGGCACCAGCCGGAGTGCACGGATGGCACTGGCCAAACATCGTGTGCCACTGGGCTCCCGGTTCTGTGGGATCAGAATCTTAGGCAGGTGAGGACCCTTCCTTAAGAAAAAGAATACACGGTTACAAATACGAAATGACACTGAAACTTTACCAGAATGAAGAAAGAAACCACAACCAATTAAGTGAGCTCTGGGGACTCAGATCCTTTCTTCTGAAAGCCCTTTACCAGAAATGCTTACAAACCAAGGTTTGCAGGCAGCAACCCGGCTTCCTCTCCACCCAGGACCATCCCGAGGTCCCAGGGCCCAGGCGAGGGGGTCCCTGAGCCACAGACCCTCCCTGCTGCCGGGGGCGGGGAGGAGGCTCCTCAGCCGGCCGGCCCACCGGCTTCCCCATGCCTGCTCTGGCCTCCATATGAACCGAGCCCCTGCGCTGTGTTTGCAGTGGCTTTTCAACCCACAGGAAAAGCAGGGATGCGGCACGTGTTGATGTCGGGGGCCCAAGCTCCAAGCATGGCATTGACGTCAGCCTGAAACAAACACTGAACGGAAGCGGACGCATGAACTGGGGTTCTCAGGGCCCAACACGCCCCCATGCCCATCGGCTGAGTCCCCGTCCCGACAGCACTGCCCGGGGCTCCCCCAACCCCCGGCCTGATTCAGGCTCGGGAGGACTCCAAACCGTAAACTGCTGCAGAAATGTATACACACCTCCTCGTCCCAACAGCTCTTTTCTAAGGGATGTTCCTGTGTGATCCAGCTTTAAGTTTTCAACTCTGTCATATTTTCTAAACTCCAGTCTCTTCCATTTACTTAAGGACTGTGGACCTCGCCCTCCCCGGAGGGAAACCTAAACAGTGTGGTCAGGACTCGGTGTTCCCAGGCGTCTGTGAAAACCTCTGTTCTCACTGCTACTGCTAACGGCTGCGCTGCCTACCCCCCTCGTGGTCCACCCCTGTTCACTGCCCGGTGGACGGGCGGGCAGGTGCGTGCATGCCCAGGTGAGTCAGACCCGGTGTGCGGGAACCGGTCCAAGCAGCAGGCAGCTCGCCTCCCGACCACCAGGAACTCATGGTGCAGAGCTGGTCCGTGGGCACCGATGGAGGTCCATGCCGTGTTGGTGCATGAAAAACTAGGAAACAAGACCTAATACGGTATAACCTTATGTATGTAAATATCTATCTGCCTGTATTTGCGTATTTTATATACACACAGGAAGATGCCAGTGTTCAGTCAACGAATTGAGTGATTATTTCTAAACAATGGGATCTTGTCTAACTTTGATTTCCTTACCTGACCTTCTCTCTAGACAGCTACAAAAAATATGCACAACATGCAAAATATAAGCTTTACAATGAACAATGAATATTTTTTCAAAGGGAGCAACGCACGTGAAGACGAAGGGGCGGGGGGGCTCAGAGGGAAGCCAGGGCGGGACGAGCACCCAGGCCTCAGGGCCGCACATGCAGAGGGCAGCCTCTTCCCCAGTTACAAAATGCCCTCCTTTTGGCTGTTTTCTCTCTCAAAACGGCTCCAAATTCCCAATCCTAAAGGATTAAACGGACGTGCAGGACAAGAGGAGTGAGTTAAAGCAGGAGGCACTTGGGATGAAGTGGGGCCTGAATTTAGAATCCAAAGACCCGGGCTGAGATCTGGTCCGGCTGCTGAGTGACCAGCAACGACATAGTCGATGACACTTCCCAAACCTCTGTCTGCTCATCCAAACGCATTTTCACCTGGAAACCTGTAAGGCCACGCAGTTAACGATATCATCTCCACCTCTAGGTTGTGCCAGGAGGAAAACTGAGTAACTTTATGGCTGCGTTTTTTAGAGCCTCAGGAATAGTCACCAGCCCCCGAAGCCGTGCCCGTCTCCCCTTCTCTGGACCAGGGGCGATGCTCACCCAGTCTCTGCCAAAACGGCCCTGCCTACTCATCTGAGAGCCCTGCCCCTCTGTCCCGTGGAGCCCCCAGCCTGGCCCACTGAGGTCGGCAAAGATTTTCAGTCGCTAATGCTTACTAGAGGATCCTCACAGAAGAGCATTATATGTAATGTATAACTGATATATTTCTGTCATTGTGTAATTGACACGTGAAATGACAGGCGGCCACTTCCTGGGTCAGCGCCTGCATTTAAAGGGTGTGTCAGGGATCCTGCTGCAATTCACCACTGTCCTTTTTGTCTTTCCATCCTAACAGAAGAGCGTTTTGCAGCCGGGACAGCTGGGACCTGTCAGGGTGATTAGATGGAATTCCACTCAGTGGCCCTTCTAATAAAGCCATCATTTTCCTAAGAAAAGGGGGCCCCAGCTGGCAAACACCTCCTGCCCTCCTCCCTTGCTCTTCTCTCTTGCCTGGAGCACAGAAGGGATGTCTGGATATGCAGCCGGCATCCTTGGAATCAGGACAAAAACCACACACTGGGCGGGGTTGGGGACGGGCGAGCAGAGGACGCGGCGCCCACGCCAGCCCCAGACTGCCTCTCTCTGGACATCTTGAGAAAAGGGAAAAACAGACGCTGTCCCATGGCGACTGACTGAACTTCTGGTACTTCTGTCAAGTGCGACTCCAGCTGATTAAGAAAACCTGCCTGTTCTGAGGCCTCACCAGCCAGACCCTGAACCTGGATCGGTTCCAGAAGTTCCACCAAACGTGTCAGGTGCTCAGCTACAGTCACAGCCACACCCATCGCTGGCCTCGGAGCCTGAAACTGGGACCGGACCAGCCATCATCTCCCGGGCACGTGTCCTGCTGCTGCGGAAGGTCTTCATCCATCCCCAGGCCTCCGACGAGCCCGCAGCCGGCGAAGCTCGCTCTGACGTCGTCCCTGAAAGACCCAGGCTGGGTCCACTGTGAGAAGCAGCCGCCACCCGCGCCTCCTCAGCATGCTGCCCCCTCGCCGGAACGGCCGCGTGCTCGGGCGCATCGGAGCAGCGAGACGCGGAGCGGTCCTGGAGGCCGGCCACAGCGAGGGCGGCTCCGGAGCCGCGGGCCCGGCCACACGTGTGTGCACGTGCACGTGGGGCTCTGCACACACATGCGCACTGTGTATACACGCATGCGCTCATTTGTCAGCTAGGAGGACTGACAGCCCTCACCCCAAGCACCTATCCACCCCGGCAAGGCTGGCTGAAAGGCAAACAGGAAATCCCAGAAAGTCGGGAATGAGGAGTTGCTCAGAAGGAGACAAGTTCAAATGTGTGGCCCAAGGCTCCAGGGTCCGGACTTGTAATCGGTCATTCCCTGCGGCCATTCCTACTCAGGTGCAGCCCAGCATGGAGCCCACTGCCCACAACTGAGGTGGGGTGACCAGGAAGAAGGCGGGCAGAGAGCCCTTTCCGGCCTGCTCTGTATGGCTGGAATAAGGGCGCGGGGCGGCTATACAGCTGACGGCGACTGTCCAGTCCCCGCTGACGCTGGTCTCACCACCGCCCCGAAGCAGATGGAGACAGACCCAGAGCCCCTGGGGCAGGAGGCCAGGGCAGGGGGGGTGCTTCTCACAGGGGTGAGGCAGGGAGCACCCACGAGGCTTCCAGCTGCTGCCCTGCCTCAGTGGCACAGTCCATCTGTGGGTCTGTCCATGGGTCCCTCCACGGGGACGTGAGGCAGGACCCGGAGGTGGCCCCCTGGGGAGGCTCGGTGGGCACGGCTCTGTGGTCACCATAAAACACCTCATAGGTAAAACCTTCCATTTTATGCTGATAGCAATTCATCTTCACTCGCCTATAAAGGCTCCACCCTTTTATTCTTACCCTTATATATATGTATATATACATATATATATATATGTGTGTGTGTGTGTGTGTGTGTGTGTGTGTGTGTGTGTTACACGGGTCTCTCACTTTCGTGGCCTCTCCCGTTGCGGAGCACAGGCTCCAGACGCGCAGGCTCAGCGGCCGTGGCTCACGGGCCCAGCCGCTCCGCGGCATGTGGGATCTTCCCGGACCAGGGCACGAACCCGTGTCCCCTGCATCGGCAGGCGGACTCTCAACCACTGCGCCACCAGGGAAGCCCCCTTTTATCTTTTTTGATGTCACAACTTACATCTTTTTATGCTGTGAATTCATTAACAAATTACAGTAGCTGTAGTTATTTTTCATGCTGTTTCTTTAATCTTTATACAATAGTTGAGTGGTTAACACACCATTCTAACATAGAATTACAGTTTTCTAATTCTGAGGGCCTATTTTTCACCTGTACTGCAGTGTTGTGTACTTTCATGTGTTTTTATGTCACTGATCAGTGTCTTTTCATTTTTAGCTTGAAAAACTCCTTTCAGCCTTTCTTGCAGGGCAGGTCTAGTGGTGGTGAGCCCCCTTAGCTTTTGTTCTTCTGGGAAAACCTTTATTTCTCCTTATACCTGAAAAATAACATTGCCTGATAAAGTATTCTTGGTTAGCAACTTTTATCTTTCAACTTTGAGTAAGTCATTCCACTCTCTCCTGGCCTGTGGGGTTTCTGCTGAGAGGTCTGCTCCTGGCCTAATAGGGGCTCACGTGTAGGTTACTTTTTTTCTCACTGGCTGCCTTCAAAATTCTTTCTTTATCATTGACTTTTTGAGTTTCATTAGGATGTGTCTAAGGAGAAGGTCTTTTTGTATTGAGATAGTAAGGTGTTCTACCAGCTTAATGGACTCGCAACGAGCCGTCTAATTCCTCGCCAGGCTTGGGAAGCTCTCGGCTATCCCTTCCATCTCATTCACTGAATTCTTCAGCTCCAGAATTTCTGTTTGGTTCTTTTTTATAATTCCAATGTCTTTGGTAAAGATACCCTCTGTTAATTTTATTCCTGAGTTCACTGAATTGCCTCTCTGAGTTTTCTTGTTCCTCATGGAATTTCTTAATAACAGCTATTTTGAATTCTTTATCAGGTAGATTGCAATATTCTAACCCTTGAGTTCAGTTGCTGAATAATTACGATTTTCTTTTTCTTTTATTTATTTATGTATGTATGGCTGCGTTGGGTCTTTGTTGCTGCGCGCGGGCTTTCTCTAGTTGCGGCGAGCGAGGGCTACTCTTCGTTGCTGTGCGCAGGCTTCTCATTGCAGTGGCTTCTCTTTGTTGTGGAGCACGGGCTCTAGGTGCACAGGCTCAGTAGTTGTGGCTCGTGAGCTCTAGGTGTGCAGGCTTCCGTAGTTGTGGCACACAGGCTCAGTAGTTGTGGCGCACAGGCTTAGTTGCTCCGCGGCATGTGGGATCTTCCCGGACCAGGGCTCGAACCCCTGTCTCCTGCCTTGGCAGGTGGATTCTTCGCCACTGTGTCACCAGGGAAGTCCCATCATTTTCTTTTCCTAATACCATATTACCTTGATTTTTCATAGTGCTTGACTACATGTGCCTCTACTTTCGCATTTGAAGCAGCGGACACCTTCCTTAGTTAAGAATCTATGTTTACTCTGTTTCTCTCAATTCGACAGGCTGGCAATTAGAACCCTTTCTTTTCTGTCCCAGAAGGTGGCGCTATAGCTCAGGTTTGCAGCTTCTCCTGGAGGAGCTCCGCGGATACACTGAGGATGGTGCACAGAGCTGGCATAGAGTGGGAATAGGAGTGGACTTGCCACTGGGCTTTGGGGGTCCCCACGGGCCCAGTAGGGGACCCTCGAGTAGGGCACTGCCAGAGGTCCAGTGGTTGGACCTCCTGCCAGAATCCCGGAGCAGAGAGCAGGAGACACGCCCCTTGAGTGGCGTTTGATATTCTGTCTCTCTCGCCTCTCTTTCCTGTCTCCGTCCCCAGTCAGACGTCCCTCCTCAGAAACCCAGGTGCTGCAGGAGAGAAACAGGTCCCCCCAGCTGCAACCCCACTGCTGGGTCAGCCAGACGGTCACTCACGCTTTCCACCTTTTCAGCCAGAGAGGTCACCTCTGACACCTTGCAGCGTCACCCTGGGGAGGGAAGCTGACGGGGTGAGTTCCTCCACTCCCTCTCCCTCAAAGCCCATCTCTACCCTGCCCTGAAGAGGGGCCCGACTTCCCATCGGCAGGCTGGACCCCCAGGGATCCTCTGTCCGCCACAGATGCCTGCCTGGCTCTACACTCCGAGGCTGCCTTTCCCCATCGTGACATGTGGCAGTGGGGCAGGCGCACCCACTCCCTTGGATCCACAGCCCCACCGAGGCCTGTCCGCTGGCTTTCATTTGCACACGTGGGTAGAAGCTTCCAGGTGTCCTGGGGTAGTGTGCCGGTTAGGCTCAGTCATGGGTGTCCAGTTAATTGTAAATCAAAGGGGAGAGAAGAAAGGAATGACTCATGCTGCCATGATGCTGACCCCACTCCATCCTGTCACATGCAACCTATGTGTGGCCTTAGAGCCAAAGTGAGTCTCAGGAAGGGAGCAAGTATGTAGTTGGATCATGTTTTTGTTTTTTTAAATTCATCCTGCCAATCTCTGCCTTCTGTTTGGAAAGTTTAGTCCATTTAAATTTTAAGTCATTGCTTATAAAGAAAGACTTACTTCTGCCATTTTGCCATTTGTTCCTATATACCTCATATCACTTTTTGTCCCCCATTTCCTCCATTACTGCCTTTTATGTTTAGTTGATTCTTTGTAGTGACATTTTGATTCTTTTCTCAATTCCTTTGGTGTGTATTTTATGATGTTTTCTTTGTGCTTACCATGGGGATTACATTTAATACCCTAAAGTGATGACAATCAAATCTGAAATTTTGGTATCAACTTCAATCACATACAAAAACTCTACCCCACACAGTACCAGATTATTGAGGTCACAAACTACATCTTTATACATCATGTGACAACTTACATAGATTTTTAATCTCATGTATTTATCTTTTAAACCCTGTAGAAAATAAAAAGTGGAGTTATAAACCAAAATTACAGTAATACTGGTGTTCACATTTGCCATGTATTTACCTGTACCAGAGATCTTTATATCTTCCTGTGACTACTATTTACTGTCAAACATCCTTGCAGTTCAACCTGAGAGATCCCATCAGCACTGCTGGTAGGGCAGGTCTTGTTGTAATGAACCTCCTCAGCTTTTGCTTGTGTGGGAATGTGTTAAGTTTCTTCCCCATTTGGAAGGACAGTTTTACCAAACAGAGAATTCTTGGTTGACAGTTCTCTTTCAGCACTTTATCATCCCACTGCCTTCTGACCTCCAAAGTTTCTTCTGAGAAATAGGCTGATCATCTTATGGAGGATGCCTTGTACGTAATGAGTCACTTTCTTCTTGCTGCTTTCAAGATACTCTGCCATGTCTTTTGACAGTTTGATTACAGTGTATCTCTACATGAGTCACTGTGAGTTTATCTAACTCAAGAGTTATTGAGCTCTCTTATTTGTAGATTCGCATCTTTCATCAAACTTGGGGAGTTTGGCCATTATTTCTTCAAGTAGTCTCTCTCTCTCACTCTCTCATTTGGGGACTCCCATAATGGAAACATTGGTCTGCTTCTAGTATCACATAAATCCCTAAGATTCTGTTCACTTTTTAAAATTCTCTTTTCTGCCTGTTCCTCAGACTCCATAATTTCAATTGTCCTATTTCAAGTTCACTGATTCTTCTGCCTGCTCAAATCTATTATTGAACTCCTGCAGTAAATTTTTCACTTCATTTATTGTACTTTTTACCTCTGGTATTTCTGTTTGGTCGTTTTTATAATTTCTACTTCCTTGTGGATATTCTCATTTTGTTCACACATCATTTTCCTGATTTCTTTCCGTTTTTTTCCCATGTTTTCCTCTAGGTCTAGGAGAGTTTTTTAAAGTCTTTGTCTAGTAAGTCCAATGTTTAAGCTTCCTCAGAGACAGCTTCTGTCAATGTTTTCCCTCTGAAGATGCCATGTTTTCCTGTTTCTTTGTATGCCTTGTGATTTTTTTCTTAAAAATTGGGCCCTTTAATATTACAGTGTAGTATCTCTGGAAATAAGATTGACCTCCTTCTCCAGGAATTTTTTTGTTTGTTGATCTTTGTAGTAGACCATTAGTTTTGAGACTTTCCCAAACTATTTTTGCAAAGACTAGTCTTTGTCCCGTGTGATCACTTGAGTCTGTCCTTTACACTGTGTTCAGCTAATGTGAGAGTCTCCCTTGAATGTCACAAGTCTTTACCAGTTGGCTCTGTCTGGGGAGCTCCTTCAACACTCAGTCAGGCTTGCTCTGAGCCTAGGAATCAGCCCAAGGTGAAAGCTTAATGTCTTCTCATGTCTTTCCTGAACATGCATCTTGCCAAGGTACGCATTTGGATTTCTAATGCTCCTGCATACACAGCTGCTTTTGAATGCCCTAATTTCCAGAGTCTCACTCCAGCTTCTCCCCCAGGCCCTAGATTGTCTACTGTATGTCTCGCCCTAGGCATCTGTGAACCTGTGTAGCTGTTGGGGGCACTGCCCACAGTTTTTCCTTCTAAGTTCTGAGTTAGGCAAAACAGATGAGCACCCTGCATTAGTCTTTTAGGTATCCCCCAGACAGTTTAGAATAGACAAACAGTAATTTCCCAATAAAGTCTGCTCTGCTCCCTCCAGTTTAAGGGAGGGACCTAGGAACTAGGCTGCTGCAGCTTCAAACCTGCCACCACCCCAGGGAAGGAGTCGGGTAAGAGTGAGTAAGAACACCACAAAACTTCCTGACCACTTTGAATATGGCTTTTTCTTGACTGGGTGTTTGCTTGGTGGCTGTTAACTGACTGTTTTCCAGAGCCCTGACAAAGCTGGTTGCGACAGTTTCTGTTTGTTTCTTTCAGTGTTTCCATGGGGAAGAGTGCAGAGCTTCTCAGACCACCATTTTGCTAGTAGTAACCCCTCTCCCAGTCCTTGTTTTTATTTTACCACTTTCATTCACATTTCTTGAACTTCTTCTAGTGTAGTGACCTTTTGAAACATAGTACAATATTTACCAATTTACTTATTTGGCCTATTGGATTTTCATCACACTACCTTTCGGATGATCTCGTCCAACATGACCTATATCTCCACCAGCTTCCTGTCATCCACGACCAAATAAGCAAACCCTTCACTGTTCTCCAAGTCTCTATTTACAGTTTTAAAAGAATAGCACGGGGACTTCGCTGGTGGTGCAGTGGTTAAGAATTCGCCTGCCAATGCAGGGGACACGGGTTCAAGCCCTGGTCCAGGAAGATCCCACATGCTGCGGAGCAACTAAGCCCGGGCGCCACAACTACTGAGCCTGCGCTCTAGAGCCCACGAGCCACAACTACTGAGCCCACGTGCCACAACTTCTGCAGCCCACGTGCCTACAGCCCGTGCCCCACAACAAGAAAAGCCACCGCAGTGAGAAGCCCACGCACCGTAACGAAGAGTAGCCCCTGCTCACCACAACTAGAGAAAGCCCGCACGCAGCAACGAAGACCCAACGCAGCCAATAAATAAATATATATAAAATAAAAATAAAATAAAAGAATAGCACAAACAACAAATCATCGTGTTCTCCCAGTCTTCTGTCCTGTCCTATTAATGTTCTCACCAGCATCTATCCCATAATCAGAACCCTGTATTATGGCTACTTTGGTTTTTAATGAATCATAAACTAAGGTCCCCAAGCCATGATATCTCCCCAGGGAAAACAGCCAACAGATGTCAACAGCCTTGCAGATGCCAGAAGCACTAAGAGTCAAAGGTGATAATTATAGATGCTTATCCATTCCCCAAATTCCATCATAAGAAATAATTTTGGCTCCCATTTAAAATTTTTAAGTAGAATTTTACTTGCAGCAGTGAAAACCGGGAGGTAGTTTATCACAAAAAACAAAGACTTTGAAATCAAACAGACCAGTATTCAAATATTGATGTTGGCACTTACTAATAGCAAATTACTTAATTTCTATAAAACTCATTTTCTCATCTAAAAAAAAAAAAAAGTAGAGAAAACAACAACTACCTTGCAGGGATAACATGAAAGTTAAATAAAATAGCACATATAAAGTCTTAATACTGAATTTAAAGATCCCTTCACTAGGAAAAAGAAGAAAGACAATGAAAATTTCCCCAAAGCTAAGAATTCTAACGAATTTTGTTAAAGAGATATTACATGGATGCCAAACTGTTGGTTTATATGCTCTCTCGTTTCCATTGCTACAACAGCATATACATGTGATGCGACATATCAGGCAGTTCTAGGGTGGGTGTCTAGTGTATTTTGGGAAGACAGATGGAGGAGCCCATGGGGGATATTTGCATGAGGAGTCAAGATGCCCAAGAAAGATTTCTTCTTAAGAGAGGAGAGAGTCAAGGTCCACAGAGGTGACCCAAATCCAGCGAGTACATGTTGAAGGTGAGCTTTGTTTGCGTACAGACAGCACAGCGATGTACGCTACTCAGAGCACCTCCACTCCGCTCCCCAGCTCATGTCTTGACTCCCAGGGAGAGAGGAATGAAACACAGACCAAGTAGAAACGAAAGTTGTTTCGTCCAACTCCCTCGGGACATCAAGGGCACACGTCCATGCTGGTCTGTAAAGGAATGAAACACCCGTCAAGGAGGGAGACCCTCCCCCACTCTGGCACAGCCTCAGACCGAAAGCTCAGGAGCTAGACCAGGCAAGAGGGGCCTGCACCCGCCTCTGCCCATCGTGAGCAGCAAACAACGAACTAAGAAGGATGAGCGCCGAGGGCACACCATTCACGAGGTCCAGCCCAGCGCCGTCCCCCAGGGACGTGGGACCGCCAGACCCAGTCGCCACTTCCCCAGCTCCAGCCCACCCTCCTCAGCATGAAGGGCTGCTGAGCCCAGGGGCTGCGCCGGTCTGCGGGTTGGACCACTGCCCTCAGCTTCGGGGGGATGCTGCCCTTGCACACAGCGGGGACGCTTGGGTGTGAGAACGCTTTACACACGTGTGGAAAGTTAACCTACCTTTTCAATGCTGCCTCAGCATAAACGCAGCAGACCCTTACATAACATAGCAGAGATTCCCAGCGGCACCCAGGTCGCCAAGAGCCCCTTCTCTTGCTTTTCTTGTGGTGTCTATTCACAGATCCTGAGGGGTCCACATGTCAGCACGGTACTCACAACGGCTGCTGAGAAACCACAGCGACTGAGAATCAGCTCGCAATCTTAAACCATTTAAAAGTTACTCGTAAACTTATGTATATGTTGGTCTAGACACAACATAGGAGCATAATACCAATTCTCTACGTCGGCAACGAGATGACATTTAATGCTAGAAATACAAATTGTTTCATGTTCATGAAAATACAGATATGACAAAAATTATGTAAGACATCATCAGGCTTTTTAAATTTAAATTTTCAGTTTTATTTCAATAATTTTGATTTAAGAGGAATATTCATTTTCAAAATTTGCACTTTAATTTCAATATTTTAAAAGAAAAAAGATTTTTCAAAAACATGAACATATTAATTTTTAATGATTTTACACTTTTAATTTATATTTTTATAAAATATTTCCATTTTAATCATTTAGAGCATTACTGTCAATTGAACACAAATTATGTAAAAATCTTTATTAGATCTATATAATTCGTGATTTAGCTGAAATTAGGCAAGAGAAAATAAATTTTATGTGCTATATATATATATTTTTTTAAGTCAGTGTTCTTTTTTAAAATTTTTATTTATTCATTTTTTAAATTTTATTTATTTTTGTCTGCGTTGGGTCTTTGTTGCTGCGCACGGGCTTTCTCCAGTTGTGGCGAGTGGGGGCTACTCTTGGTTGCGGTACATGGGCTTCTTATTGCGGTGGCTTCTCTTGTTGCAGAGCACGGGTTCTAGAGCACGTGGCCTTCAGTAGTTGCAGCGCACGGGCTCAGTAGCTGTGGCTTGCGGGCTCTAGAGCACAGGCTCAGTAGTTGTGGCGCACGGGCTTAGTAGCTCCGTGGCATGTGGGATCTTCCCGGACCAGGGCTCAACCCCGTGTCCCCTGCATTGGCAGGCAGATTCTTAACCACTGCACCACCAGGGAAGCCCTGTGCTATGTACTAATTGTGTATGTTTTATTTGATTCTTCATTCAAACATCTACAGAACATCCATACATAATAATAATTATTATTCCACATATTATTATGTGGAATAATAATTAAATTCATCCTTGATATTTTGCTTTCAGTCATACAAGAATTGTAGCTTTACATGTATTTTTATTTTGTCATTACGAAGACATTTATCAGGATAAAACAATAGGACATGTACATTTGGTACCTGTCTGTTGCTTTGATTTATAACTTTAATATTACATATGGCATGTGGGCCACAACCGTCTGGGGCAGGCTGGATGGAGGGGCCCAGAAACGCCCCAGGCCCAGGGCCTCCGTGGGAGGAACTCCCTAAACCAGAGCAGGAAACTGGGAAATGACAGCTCAGCAGCTCAGAGCACAGTACCCCAGCCCACAAGACTCCCAGACACACCTGGGGAAATTGGGGATGAACTAGAACCCACACCGTAACTGTGTGGAAAATATATAGGAAGTTTCTCTGAGTTTCTCTCCTTGTGGCCATTTCTACCCCAAGACCATGTGGCCTGAAAAATATTAAATTACAGAAAGAAACAGAGAAGTCCCTCTCCTACCCAAAACTTCCAAAACAATGCACTTTGGGAACATTTAGACATATTTTAATTCTGCTGTAATAAGCAACTTAGTATTCAGACAACCAGGAAGTGAAACCCAGGGACAAGCCAGCCAAGCTGAGCTCCAGCGGCTCAGGAAAGGCAAGCGGTTCCAGCACACGCCACCCAATGACCTGCGTAAACACGTCCTCTCCACACAGGGGGACCCCCTTGGAGTGGTCAGTGTTTACAAACACAGCACAAGCCGGGAATAACTCCCGGGAATCACTGCAGGCAGACCACCAGCAGTAGGGACAACACCACATTCGTTACCAGAGGGCCCAGTGAAACCCAGTAGCACCAGAACAAGACGCCCATGGGCAGTGGACAGGCCAACGCCTGACGCCGCCAGCGAGACAAACGGCCCAGGAGTGGAGGCGCCGACGCCCTGACCTCGTGTCACAGCCATGGAGCGTGGTCCTCCACCCACTGCTCAGAGCCGGCCCTGGTCCCCGAGTTCCTGTCCCCAAGCACAGCTTCCTTGATTTGATTTGTTTGGGGAAAGCGTCTAGGGGACCTAGGCTGACCGCTCAGCACAAAATGTCCTCAAGAAGCCGACTTTTTTATTAATAAGATCTAACTGAAGTGAACAGGCATGAAAACGGTCCACAGACAAAACTGGCCCTAGCACGCACCACGGCTTCTCAGCCTCCTGACCACTATAGAGAGGCCTGCACAGCCGTGCCCATCCCAAGAGGCGGGTGTGGGCAGCGGAATAAAGAAATGTGGTCTTATAAAGCAGAAACTAACACCATTGTAAAGCAATTATACTCCAATAAAGATGTTAAAAAAAATAAAAGAAAGAAAGAAATGTGGTCTGAACACACGGCAGCATATTGCTAAGCCTTAGAAAGGAAGGGAATTCCGACACACGCCGCAGCGTGGATGGACCTTGAGGACACCATGCTCAGTGACATGAGCCAGACACAAAAGCACAGTTGCTGTACATTTCCTTTTATGTGAAGTCTGCAAAGTGGCCAGTTCATAGGAACAGAAAGGAGAACGGTGGGTGCCAGGGCTGGGGGAGGGGAGTAAGTGTTTAGTGGGGCAAAGTTTGTTTTGCAAGACGAAGAAGTTCTGGAGAGCTGTTGCACAATATTGTGAATATACTTAACACTACTGAACCGAACATTTAAAAATGGTTAAGATGGGCTTCCCTGGTGGCACAGTGGTTGAGAGTCCGCCTGCCGATACAGGGGACACGGGTTCGTGCCCCGGTCCGGGAAGATCCCACATGCCGCGGAGCGGCTGGGCCCGTGAGCCACGGCCGCTGAGCCTGCGCGTCCAGAGCCTGTGCTCCGCAACGGGAGAGGCCACAACGGTGAGAGGCCCGCGTACCGCAAAAAGAAAAAAAAAAAAAAAGGTTAAGATGGCAAACTTAATGTTACGTGTTTCCTTACCACAATAAAAAAAGCTATAAAATACAAACATGTCTTGCCTGGCAAAGAATTTTGAGTTCTTTTATTAATGTGATGAATGAATACATAATCTAAAACTGTTAAAAGGAATTATTATTTGTAATAAAAAAAATTGAATTTAAAAGTTAAACCAAGGAAAGGGGAAAAGAACTCTGGAACTGAATAACCCAAAGGAAGCCCCGGCAGTGGTGGGCCGTCCACTCGGGCCCAAGGGGTAACTGCTGTATCTGGATGACGCGTGGTGTCCTGAGCCAGACATGGCATCAAGCAGCTGCTGCCGGCGTCCCCTGGATATGGTGAGCAGGACCTGAGACCTTCCTGCCTCTGTCCCCACCAGCCTTTGTCCCCCTTAGCTGTGTCCTAGATAGGCAGAAGCCAGCTCTCACTTCTGTCCTGTCTAATGGCCTGGGTTTCCATCACTGGAGCATGTTTAGATAGCCCAACGTTCAAAAAATAAGTTCACTTACCCTCTTCTGAAATTATTACTTTGGGGAAGACAAATTACGAAATTGCTTACCTAAAACACCTTCACTAAAAGAGCTCATATGTCTTCATATAATATTAGGAAGCCATTTTTAAAGGCATTTAGGCTCTTTTAGGTTTTTTTCAGTCCATTATGCGACGTGAAAACTTCCTTACTTAAAATGTTGAGACCGGCCAAAGATTTCATATGCTGCACTAATAAAAACTCAAGTGGGGACTTCCCTGGTGGCACAGTGCATAAGACCCCATGCTCCCAATGCAGGGGGCCCGGGTTCGATCCCTGGTCAGGGAACTAGATCCCACGTGCATGCCACAACTAAGGAGACCGATAGCCACAACTAAGACCCAGTGCAACGAAATAAATAAATTTCTTAAAAAAAAAAAAATCAAGTGGACAAAGCAAAAGCTCTGAAATGCCCCTCAACAAACTTGGAAATCTCTCGTATTAATTAAAAACATCCGCCCACAGGGTAGATCATGAAAATTGTGCTTTCATGTCACCAGAGTCTGACACCCGAAGAGCAGACAGTAAATCGTAACCAAATAGAGAAACAAGAGAAGGAAGCTTCCTCCTTCCTCGGGGGCCTGACGAGTGAGAGCTGACGATGTCGGAAGCCTCGTTAATTCGGGCCAGATGTGCTGCCTCGGTGCTGCCTTTCATAACTAAGGCTGTGCGTTAAGTGAGGAGGGGTCTAGACTCCACCCAAAGCAAGCAGCTGACCCAGGGCGCACCTGCTCTGTGTGAACAGGGACGCGCTTGGCCCGAGGGATTGTGGGCATGACCCTCCCCGAGATTTCCATTTTTAAATAAAATGCCCCAGAACAACTTTGTTGTGTGCTCAGCTCAAAGCAGCAGCTACAAGACCAGGCACTCCTCAATCCGCTGACTTGTGGACCCACCTCAGTCCTGTTCGGAGGACGTCTAACACAACCTTTGGATAAATCCCCTTGGCTGAGGGAGAGTGCATCCCACCCCGGACAGCAGCCACACTGGCCAGGCGATGTTTTATCATCATCCCAGTGCAGTGCAGCCCACGGTGTGTGGTTCAGAGACAGCACAACCCCAACTTTTCTTAAGGGAGGTGAAGGGTGCAAATGTCCAGGTGCCGATAGGGGCTGCGGGCCTCTGGCTTGTCAGGTGCTGGACCTGGAGACTTCAGTCACCCCAATTCCCGCAGCTCTGTGACGCAGGAGGACCCAGATGTGGCGAATCCTGCAGAAACACGGCCCCGCCCGGCCTTCCACCCCGTCCAGAGCACACGCGGCTCATTACGCGGGGCCACGGGTCACCCACCAGCACACCCTCTGAACGCGGGGCAGAATCGCACAGCTGCTGACTCAGGTCTCGGATTTGCACACAACTTCCCTCCACATCACCCTGGGAACGCGGGCTTCCCATCACCCGCCCCCTCCCACCCCCAGTCCTGCTCAGTCCAGCCTCACCGATTCTGGGGTGAGTAACGGGTCTGAGAACGCCTGCAGACGCTTAGACATGGTTTTGTTCCCGTTCAGTCCCGAACGGTCACCCCACGTAAGCACAGGAGAAGTGCAGCGCAGAGGACCCTGCGGCGACCGGGCGTCAGGAATCTGAAGAGTGAAGGGACCGAGGCGGAGGGTGGACATGGCCGCCCTGGAGCCTGGCTGTCTGGGTGGGAGTTGGTGTCCCTGAGTCTCAGTTTCCTCAGCGTCGAGTGGGGATGATAACTGAACCACCTCTAGGCCGGGAAACCTACGGGGGCCTCCACCACCTGGGAAAGGACACACCTGTCCCCGAAGTAAACCAGACTCTGTGGCAGGAAGAGCAGAGGAGAAATCGGGGAGGCTGTGTCCTCACGCAGACCATGCCTTGTTCGAGGACAGCCGTGAAACCCTTCCAGGACATTCCACCAGGATGATTCCCAAACCGCTTACCTGGGGGAGGCTCCCATTACTCTCTCAACACTCCTTGTCATCAGAGCATCACTCACTCTCTGGAATGTACTTCTTGACCTAATTTTCTCTCTCACTTTCCAGAAGGTAAGCTCCATGGAGGCGGGGCCTTACCTGCCTTGCTCTGATGTGGTGAGTACTCAACAAACACGTGGAAGAAAGGGGGAGGGGAG